>LOEQ01004578.1:2575-26900 GCA_001685075.1 Bramus lutescens
TGTGAGCCACCATGTGGTTGCTGGGAATTGAACTCAGGACCTTTGGAAGAGCAGGCGGTGCTCTTAACCACTGAGCCCAGCTCTCCAGCCCCAAGAATGGTTCTTTCCTAAAGGAAATGCTCAGGAACTCACAATCGCAGAATCTCAATTTTATAAATTTGCAATCACCTCATCTAAATTTGGTGAATGTCAATGCATTTCTCTGACTTTGTAAGTGGATATTTACAGTGTGTGCACTATCTGTTCCCATTCCCCAACTCCCCTGACACTGGCTGAGGCAGCAGCCTTGGCCTACTAATTAGGTGCCAGAAGCCAGCCTTCATTATCAGGGGCTGCAGAAGTCCAAGAGCTAAGCCCTTTTAGCAAAGGTTATGATCCATTGTGGACAGCAGTATGTGTGCTGGTTAGTGCTCTAACTTCACCTTCAAACGCAGAGTCTGTCCTTTAATGATCACACTGTGGTGCAATTTGTGCTTGCATGTGGTTGTTGGAATGAAAGTGAATGTAATAATTTGTTAACAGGGGAGCTTCAAGTAGTAACCCTATGGAGGCTCTTTGCGTAGAATTGCAAATAACCTTTTCTATGCAAATGTCATATTTTAAAAACGCGTCTTTTCATATGCATAGTGAGAGTGGGAACTACTAATGATTATGATTACCAAGGTGCCCTTGGTAACCTAAAAACACAATTCATGGTCCAAAATTGCTACTCATGCATTTTAGCCCATTCCTCTTGCAGAACTCTAAATGGAATTTATAAGAAAAGCATCTTTATAAGTAGGTAAGAATTGAAAAATTTTCATCTTAAGGTTATTACTTAAAACATGTTTTAGAAAATGCACTGAAATACACTTATGCCTTTTGAATTACCCAAGAGTAATGTGCTCATTTAAGCAAGTTGCCAGGGTAACCAAGTCTACACTTTGAAGTTCATTTCTCTTGTTCAGTTATTTGACATTGTGAATCATCTGAACTCTTGAAATCACCATGGAGCCTATGTCATCCCTACTAATGGACAGAGCTGGATAGAGTTTCTCTATAAAAACAGTGCATTTGGAACATATCTTACAATGAGTCTGTCCTAGCAGTATGGTAATATAAATTGTGTGCTTAATCCACACAGATTCTCAGTCTGGTTCCAGTGTTCATATTTTGAAAATGTGCTCATTTAATTCAATATTAATTACAAAGTTATTATGATTTATACAAGCTATGATCTCAGTGTTATTGTGAAAACATTAAATGAACCTCAATACTATCTGTAGAATAGAGTACAATTATTTAATAATTATTTATGAATAATTTAAGAAGATGGCTTAACAGATTTTCTTAAAAATCATAGCAGATTTTTAGTATTTTTTAATAATCCTAATTACATTATTCTATTGTTTTCTAAACTCTAAAAATTTAGGACACTAAGCTAAATTTAGAAGTCTAAAATATGAAACTTTATGTATATTAACTAAAAATTTTGGAAGCCATAACACTATTCTTTGCTCATAATAGACTTCCGAAGTAAGGTGAATAAGAAAGTGAAATAGAAAATAAAACAAGAGCTAGAACCTGGTCTCAGTTGCCACTGGACAGCCAGACAGGACCTTCTGCTTGCTTCCGGAGAGTCTGAGCTCAGAAGCACTGTGATTTATATCTCACATATACATGAAAATAGAGAACATATTTTAACATATGTCCATACCTTGTCACTGACCTAAAGAGCAACATATTTTTGTTGTGTGGAACTTCTCCATTCTTAATAGTACATTCTGGATTGTGTTTGTTAATAGAAAAGAGAGAAGAAGAAGGAAAGGAGGAGGAGGAGGAACATGCAATTTCTATTATGAGGTTTTCAAACTATAAGAATTCTAAAATATAAGTATTCAAGTCAGTGACATATAGATCAATTTCAGATTCACGCATTTTAGATTTTAACAGTCATGTGTAACATTAAGATATTCCAATCGACACAGATATAATGCAGTCTCTACACATAAAGCTTAGGGAACATACCATAAAAAGGAGCAGAAATATTGTAAAAGCCAAAGGATCCCAATATCTACTCGGAGATAATGTCTTTGATATGTGAAAGAAAATTATAACCATAAAATCTTAACAATCCATTATGTAATGAAGATCTACATGGTGGTGAGACCAGTTGACATCCCTCATTAATGGAGAAAACCTCACAATGTCCATTATCTAACTGAAGATCTACAGGCAATCAATGGCTGCCAAGGGAGGCAGAATAACACTAATCATGGGTTGAGCCCATGATAGGTGTCTTTAAGCACATACTAGCAAAAGCAGCATTAAAAGAACTCAGTATATGTACAACAATAATAACTAAAGAAGAGGTTATCAAGTTGAGCAACAGTGGCAGCACAGGAGAAACTGGGAAGGAGAGTTAGGGAGTGAAATGAGGTATATACAATATTCATTTATGAAATTCTCCAAAAAGGAACATACATGTTCAAAAATTAGCAGAGTTTCACAAAACCAAATGATGACTCACATAGCATTGTATATAAGGTTTTTTATGTAGCAATAGAGAAGAACAAAATGATTACATTCACAGGAAATGGTTATAACTCTAGATCTTTATGTTCAGCAAAATGCATCTGACTCAGAAAGACAAATATCATATGTTTTCTGTCATATTTTGTAAATGTATGCCATGGAAATAGAAAGGAGACTGTGAGAAGACAGAAATATTTCTAAAGAGTAGAGATTGTGGACCTCACGGGCAATGACTATTTATGTAACTGAAACATTGATAACTATTTGATAAAAGGTAAGGGACAAGAAAAACGCGAGAAGTGCATGATGGGAGAAAGTAGTGAAGCCGGAAAATGACGACAAAGAATACCTACGAAAATATTTCAGTGACACCAAGCTCTGTGCTTTCTAGAGAATAACTAAAAGGGGGAGCACCAAAAGAGGTTAAGAAAAGGAATACGATTAAGAGTCATAATCTTATATAAAAAACAAGACTATTTGTTTGTACTGGTTAGTTTGTCACCTTAATACAAAGTAAAGTCACCTAAGAGAAGGGACAGCAGTTAAAGTATTGCCTCTATCAGAATAGTTTGTGGGCATTTCTATAGGACATAAAAATATTATTAAGGATTAATGTGAGGGGACCTGGTCCATTTGGGGTGGTTCTGGTTGAAAGCAAGCCAGTAAGAAGACTACTCCATGGTCTATGCTGTAGTTCCTGCCTGTGAGTTCCTGCCTTTGATTCTCTCAATGATGGATTTTGACCTAGGAGTGTAAGATAAAAAAAAAATACTTTCTGCTTAAAAAATATATCCCAGCCTCACCAGTTAGACGAGTTGAGATGCTAAAATGTCTACACCATGAATTTTATTCACACACAACAAAATCCTATTATTGTTCTTCAAAGAAACTCAGGGAAAGGATGATCTTTTAATAAAGAGTGTTATGAGAATCTGCTATACCCAATGGACAAGAGTGATACTGGACCCCTGCTCCATATACAAAAATAATCTTAAAATTTATTAAAAGGTTCATTATTATACCTGGTACTCAAGAAGCCACTTGAAAGAGGCATGAGAAACATTATGTATGTTGCAGGTATTGTGAGTTCTCAGGTAGGGATACAATAGTTCAAGCCAAAATAACTAAATGGGATCTCATTAATATGGTAATAGCCTAAGAGACTGGTGTGTGTGTGTGTGTGTGTGTGTGTGTGTGTGTGTATGTGCATGTGTATGTTTTTGAGTGACGAATCAGTCCAAAGATTTACAGAATTATCTGCAAACCATAGCATGTTAGAAGTCTAATAAAATATAAACAAATCCCATGCCAAGAAACACTTATTAAAGAACGAGAAAATAGGGTCTGGAGAGATGGGCCAGGGTTAAAATCACTTGTAGCTCTAGTGTGAGTTTAAATGTCAACATTCATATCAAACATCTCACTACTGCCTGTAATTCTAGGCCCAAGGAATGTTTTCTTTTCTAGTTTACTGACAGCTCTGAAAGCCATGTTACTGCCCAACTCTGGGAAGTTTCTAGGTCCATGCCACCATTGAGTAGCATGCTTGTCCTGAAGGACTGTGTGATATACCTGTAATATGCTTCATGTTACAATATTAAAATTGTTTCATCTTATTAGAGACATATCCTGGAGCACTGCCAGTTTTATGTATACCCATGAAGGCCATAATTTCTAACAGATGTGTAATTATAGAATCAGCCCTTTCAGAACTCAAAGCAGACGCCTATTGAAATCCTGAAAAAATGTCTATTGTACAGTGTACATATTTTAATTTTCCAAATGCTGCACAATGAAACAAACCCATTTGCCCAGTTTCATTCCTTTGCCTACTTTTAGGGTTGCTTTCTGCAGATAAAGGAGTTTTGTTATAGAAGGAACAAGGAGTGTGATTTTTTATTATTTCTTTGACTTGCTGCCAAGTGATGGAGAAATCCTTTTTTAAACCTTTGCTATTGACAAGGTTTTTTTAATGAAATTCTGAGGCCCCCAGCACACTTTCTATTAATAACCAATCAATTTTTAAGCAATATTCTTTCCATTTTACATACTAATCCCAGTTCCTTCTCTCTCCCCTCCTTCTGTTCCTTCTACCTTCCACCAGTTCAGCTCCCCATCCTTTCCTCAGAGAGGTTAAGGCCTTCCATTGTAATCAACAAAGTCTGTCACATCACTTGAGGCAGGACCAAGGTCCTCCTCCCTGTATCAAGGCCGAGCAAGGTATCCTTCCACAGAGAATGGGTTCCGAAAAGCCAGTTGTTGCACTAGGGGATAAATCTGGGTTCCATGGCCAGTGGAAAACTGCCCAAGTCACACAACTGTCACCCACATTCAGAGAACCTAGTTCAGTCCTAGACAGGTTGTCCAGCTGTTAGTCCAGAGTCAGTGAGCTCCCACTAGCTACAGTCAGATGTTTCTGTGGGTTTCTTCTCATAATCTTGGCCCCTTTGCTCATGTTATTGCTCCTTCCTCTCTATGACTGAACTCTAGGAGATCATCCCGGTGCTTAGCTGTGGATCTCTGCATCTGCTTCCATCAGTTACTGGGTGAAGGTTCTATGATAACAATTAAGGTAGCAATCAATCAATCTACTTACAGGGGAAGGGCAGTTAAGGATGCATGCTCTCAACTATTGCTTGCTTAGATACTTTTTTTTTCTTTCAAGACAGGGTTTCTCTGAAGCTTTGGAGTCTGTCCTGAAAATAGCTCTTGTAGACCAGACTAGCCTCGAATTGACAGAGATTCATCTGTGCTGGAATTAAAGGCATGCACCACCACCACCTGGCTTATTGCTTAGATTCTTAGCTGGGGTCATCCTTGTGGATTCCTGGGAATTTCCCTAGTGCCAGGTTTCTCACTAACCCCATAATGTCTCCCTCTATCAAGATCTTTTTCCTTGCTCTCCCTCTCGGTCCTTCCCCCAACTCAAAATTCCCAATCCCTCATGTTCTCCTAACCCCTCTTCTTCTCCCTGCCCCATTACCTTCCCACCCTCCCCCTCTCCCACACTCCCGATTTACTCAGGAGATCTTGTCTATTTCCCCATCCCAGGGTGATCCATGTATGTCTCTCTTTGGGTTCTCCTTGCTTTCTGGCTTCTCTGGCGTTGTGGATTGTAGGGTGGTTATCCTTTGCTTTAAATTTAATATCCACTTATGAGTGTGTTTATACCATGCTTATCTTTCTGGGTCTGGGTTAGTTTTTTTTCCTAGTTCCATCTATTTGTCTGAAAATATCAAGATTTTTTTTCCCCACTGAGTAGGTACTCCATTGTGTAAATATACCACATTTTCTTCATTCAATCTTTGGTTGAGAGGTGTTTAGGTTGATTCTAGTTTCTGGCTATTATGAATAATGTTGCTATGTGCATAGCTTAGCAAATGTCATTGTAGTATTAGTGCGCTTCCTTTAGATATATGTCCAACAGTGATATTGATTCCCAGTTTTCTGTGAAACCACTATGCTTATTTACAAAGCATCTGTACAAGTTTGCACTCCCACCAGCAATGGAAGACTGTTCCCCTTATTCCACGTCCTCTCTAGCAAAAGTCATCATTAGCATTTTTGAACTTAGCCATTCTGATAGGTATAAGATGGTGTCTCAGAGTTGTTTTGATTTGCATTTCCCTGTTGGCTAAGGACATTGAACATTTCCTCAAGTGTCTTTCTGCCATTTGAGATTCTTCTGTTGAGAATTCTCTGTTTAGATCTGTATCCCATTTCTAATTGTATTATTTGGTGTTTTGATGTCTGATTTCTTGAGTTCTTCGTATATTTGTATATCTTTCAGATGTGGGGTTGGTGAAGATATTTTCCCATTCTATATGGTGCTGTTTTGCCTTGTTGACTATGTCTTTCACCTTATAGAAACTTCTCAGATTCTGGAGGTCCCCTTTATTAACTGTCAATCTCAGCATCTCTGGTACTGGTGAATAACTGGTCAATTTTATCATGATCTTCTGCTAGAGACCCTGGCAGACCCATATGTGATCTGGTGTGATATATATATATATATACATATATGATGATTTCTATTCCTGATTCTCTCCTGTAATTGTATAAATAATCAAGCTAATACTATCGCATCATGAATAAATTCAGTCTTTTCAATGTGTAAAACAACTTATTTCTGACTGTTGAGAGTCAGTAACTATATTGTGAGCTCCTATAAAATCCATTAGTATCATGAGGCTGGCATGCAATTCTGACTTTTGCACAGAGTTGTAAGGGTTCTAAATCAATTTACTTAAATTTTCTGAAATATATCTGCCTTTCCTGATTTACTACATTCAGTATAGAATATAGGGGCTCCAGAGATCGGTGATTTCCTAACAATGCATGGAAGGACTGAAGTGATTCTTTTTATGAATTCTTTTTAATCAATTCTCTTACTTTGGGGATTATTGTTGCTAATCTTTCCTTACAAATTACTTCAAGCTCTTTGCCAATATTCATTATCTTTCCCTAGAGAGAAAGTTTCCTAATTATTTAAAGGCACTATTATTTCTGCTGGGTCCATCCTGTTAGTTGACAAAATCTTAAAGTAAGTGCAGGTTACTGGAGAACCTAGAGAAACCAGTTCAGTGAGACCAGGCGAGATGAAGAAAATTTTCCTCTACAGTATTGTAATGTGATTTTTAAATTTATTATTATTTAAAATTTTGGTTTTTGACAAGGAGTTGAATAAATTCTTGTAACATATATCCCCCAATTTTTTTAAACAGCGTGTAGAATAAATATTGATGATATGCCTTTGGCCATTTATTTCTTTTAACTGAGCTCATTTATAAATATTTGCATTTTACATTATTTGATAACCTATGGACTGCAAAAATTTTAATACATACATTTTTTCATAGAATGTAGTATGGAAATGGGTGTAACAGTTTTTTTTTTAAACTTAATCTTCTGAATATTCTTAAAGCTAACAAGTACATCACTACCCTGCAGGTGCAGACCCGGGGGGAGCTGGGCTGGGGTCCTGTGCCTGCTCCTCTCCTCTGTCTCTGGTCCGTCCCGGTGCCTTTCCCAATTGCCTTGGGGACATGTCGGGTCCAGGCAGCCTGTAGATGTCAAGACCGGCCAAGGGAACGAGAAGGGAGAGGAAGGGACCAGAAAAGTTCCCAGTTCCCAGAGGAGACTGTGCATGTCGGGGAGTCCCCGCCTGTGGGTTCCTTCTCCCCTTTGAGGTGGTTCCACCGGGGACCATGTGCTTTCATTCTCTGATCTTGAGTGTCAGCCCTTTTTTTTTTCCTTGAGAGGAAGGAACTTGGCTGCTGGATTCGGTTCCAGATCCTCCGTTCACGCGGAGAACTGCGGATCTCTTGAGTCTGCCCCTAAATAAAGAAACCTTTATTATACTCAATGCTGGGCTAGTGTGGACCATTTTATTATAATCTGCAACAAATATATAGATTGGCATATGATACCCATTGACTTTTAAGTTTTTTATTTCTGTCGTAATGTTGACCAACTTAATTCTCTGTACTTTTATTAATGACTTCCTTCCATGAGGCACTGCTTACATTTACATTTTTGATTTCACTTACAAGTAGAAGAATCTGAAGTATCATTTATGTCAAACAGCAGAGACTGAAATAGATCTCCTGTGTAAACAATCACTGTGTGTACAGAAAAAACAAACCATACTGTTCCTTGCCCCTCTCCTTCAAAGGGCTAGGAACCACAAAATTTTACAGCATTTTATGGTTTTAAATATAAGGATCAAGATGCCTATGAATTTTCATTCATAACAATAAAAATTAGCCTGCTATAGACTTTATAAGGGTACTACTTAATTATATATATACTTAATTATATATATATTAATAAAACAGAACAACTGTGACAGTGGGAGGGATAACTCAGGTGACATGCTGAAGATGTGAGCATGAGGTCCTGAGTTTAATCTCCAGCTCTGTAAAAATCTGAGCATGATAGCCCATGCTTTGCAGTCCCAATGCTGAGATGGAGACATGCAGGTTCTTGGGCTTTCTTGGGTAACAAGGCAAAAACAATGAACAAATGCCAGATCCTAGTGCCTGAAGAGTAACCCCTGAAGCTGATTTCTGACATATTCTATATACATGTACATAATGTGTGCAGAAACACCCATGAGAATCTGCTGTGGTCCATGCCAGAGGAGCAGCGAGTTGTAATGGAAGTTCCAGGTGTCAACCCATCAGAAGGAAATCCTCTAATGGGCCATCTTGTTTAGGAAAGGCCAAAGAACTACAAACCCCAGAATATCTTTTGCTTCTGCTGTGCCTTAACATGTTTGCTGCGGCTCTCTTTCTCTGGTATCTAGCATGGTGTGAGTTGACATTGGGAGATCTCCACTGCCTGTCATATAGTTTGTTTATCTCTTGGAAACATCCTATTCTACTGGGCATTTTACCTGTGAGTTGTCAAGAAGATGACCTTTGCTAAGTTGTACTGTCTAGTTTGATAATAATAATGGTAGCTTATACAGAGTTTTGATGAATAAAAATAAATACAATGATATGTTTCATAACCAGGGTCTGTGAGTATCACCTAAGGAGCTGCATGGATTGCAGCTCAAGTTAATGACTAACAACTTAGTCCCAATAGCCCAGCTAGTTTAAATTCTTTTAACCTTAATATTGGGAGATGTGTTCCAAGGTCTTGGAGTGCATCATAGCTGAAACAAATCTTTGAAAATAACAAAGTTAGATGAAGATGTTTTTGTTAAATAACATTGAGGTGAAACCCCTAAGAAGACAATCTAAAGTTTTAGAAAGACACAGAGTTGAATGCAGAACTCTTTAAGTTCAGGGAACAAGAACAAAGCAGTCCAGTTATTACTGACTAACTCTCTTTGCTGGGTTTGGTTGATGACCAAGGGTGATGACTGATTTCCTATTCCCATTTCTGTCCTCCATTGACTGATATAAAAAACATTAATGAATGGATATGTACCCTAAAGATTTAAAGTAGAGCTGACTGATTCTATTACATTTAAAAAAGTTTAGGTTTGTGATTTCTTTAAGATTTCTTATAAGATTACCTTTCAAGATAAGTAATAAAAGTAATTGACCCTTTCTTGTAATTGCAAAATGTAGCCAGCCAGTAAAAGACCTTACAAGAATACCTTGCTTGCCACATGGTTCATCTATAAAATAAGTTGCTTGGGTATGAATAATGTGGGTTCTTGGGATAATCTGTTTTTCACCTGTATTACATAAAATGCTTAATCATGTGAGAGAGATGAAAAATATGTTTTTACTGATAATCAACATTTGAAAATTGGAATGCAACTGTTGTGTATATTTTACTGTCTGGAAGATTTTGTTATAGGTATGAACGCTATAAAACAACATGAAATAGAAAAGAGAGAATAAAGAGAAAATAAATTAAAATAGAAATAAAAAAGGAAACCATCAAGAGAGTATGTGAGTGCCTTTTTCCCTAACTTTTCAGATAGAACATTTTAGCCTTGCCGACTCCATGAATTCCTGTCAAAGCCCTGTGCTGCTGGAGGCTGTTCTCCCAGACAGCGGTAAGAATTCACACAAATATGCACACACAGAAGGATTAAAATCTTTTAACCTTATATGTTTTTAATTTTGACATAGTCTGGACACAGTTGGAGCAAACTCCTTTCCTTAATCGCTGGGGACTAGCACTAGCCTCAGGGCCATTCCTCAGGCATCACTCTTGCTCCCAGTTATCACATTTTTTTTCCCCATGGCTCTACCCTGACAATATGCATATCTTTGCCTTATTAGAAGGTTACCAGTGATCTAAATATCTTTCTAGAATCTTTTGGTATTTTTATAGATAATATCTCAAGAGAGTCAGGGAAAATAGGTAATTGTGGGCACTGAGTGTACCAGAATCCTGTTTCTCTCAGCAATTTTATATCCTTAACTATACCATTTTCATTTCTATGTTTGCATATACATGTGTACACACTTGCACATACGTGTAAATGTGCCTATAGTGGCTAAATGACAAAGGTTCCCAGGAACAATCAACTTGTTTGTTTATTTATTGGAGTAGAGTCTCTATTTTGGAACTCAATTGATTAGACTAGCCTGGATGTTCAGAAAGCCCCAGGGCTTTGGCTGTCTTTAGATCAGAAGAATGGCACTTCATCCCTGTCTTTTATTATGTGGCTTCTGGTTATTAAATTCAGGTCCTTTTACTTTCAGAGCAAGCGCTTTACCAACTGAACTATCTCACTAATCTTCATCTTTATGTTTTCAAGTCTAGCTCTCACCCAGAAGCAATATACTGGTATTTGTTGTCCCAGCAAAACTCCAAGAAGTTGGGATGGTGATTGTACATTTGGGAAGCCATCACTTTCTAACCTAAGGAAGTCCTAACCTGACCTAAGTCTACTGGTAGATCATGTGAATGGGAGTGCACACACAGGTTCATGAAGATCACTCATCTTTGGTGGCCTCAAGGAATGCTGAGAATTGAATGTGAGTTGATAAGAGCAAAAGGGTTCTGGACTTCCTTACCACAATTCTCAGTCCTTCTTTTCCAGGTTTCAAAATAAGACTTAGAGATTTATGTTCCAGGAATAATGAATATTTGAAAACCCCTAAAAAAGAGATCAAATTAGAAATAATGAAATGAAACAATCTGTAATGCTATTTTCTGTTCCCATAATTTTTACCCAATTTTTGTTTTGGTTGACTTTTAATAAAAGTGTCTGTAATATAACACACAGACACACACACACAGACACACACACAGACACACACACACACACACACACACACACACACACATCAGGATCCGTGCCAATGTCTTTGATTTTGATTAGTTCAAAGACTTTTTTTTTTTTTTACTATTTATCTATTTATGGAAAGTACATTTTCCTTTAAGATAATGCAGATACAAATAAGCATAAATTTATACTATTTGTGTTCTCTCTCTCTCTCTCTCTCTCTCTCTCTGTCTCTCTCTCTCTCGAGGCAGAATGTTATATAGCTGTGGTGTCCTTAGCTTTGAACTCTTGATCCTATTGCCTCTCTTTCCCTGGCACTGAAAATATAATTACAGACTACCTTACCATGGTTATTTATGTTGTTTTATCACCTAATGTTTGAAAATACACAAACTATATAGTTAATGTTACTCAACACCAAATTAAATTCCTATTAGCCTTCAATTTAAAAAGTATTTTAACAAAAGCATGAATTTGAAACATAAATCTTTACAAAATTTACATATGCAGAATTGTGTCATGTCCTATATAGTCTCATCAATTACATTATAATTGTTTTTCTTTTCGTTTTCAATACATCATGACTGCAGTCTCCCCTCCTTCTACTTCTCTAAGTCCCCTCTCCCAGATCTACTTCTTCATTTTCCTTTAGAAAAGACCAGGCCACACAGGGATATCAGTTGAATGGGGCATAACAAAATATAATATGACTAGACGTAAACTCTTATAGCAAGGCTGGGCAAGGCAACCCAGCAGGAGAAAAGGGTTCCAAGAGCAGGCAAAAGAACTGGGGCACCCAAACTCCAACTGTTAGGAGTCTCCCCAAGCTAGCAACCATGAAATATATGCTGAGGACTTAATTCATACCCATCCAGGGTCCACATTTGTCACTTCAATCTTTCTGAGCCCCTGTAAGGCCTGCTTACTTGATTCTGTGAGTGGTGTTCTCTTGGTCTCTTCAACCACACTGGATGAGTTACAAATATATACATATACAAATATATACATATATCTACATCCTTAGATAGTATAGAAATATATTTGTATTTAAAATAATATATATAAATATATTTATGTGTTTTTTTATTAATTCTTAGATTATATAGTGTGGAGAACAAAGTGCCTATTTTATAGGGTTGTCATGATTAATATCTTTCAATGTATTAATTGGTATGCCCTAGTTTTATTTCTGCTGCTGTAATAAAGATCATGACCAAAAGTAAGTTGAGGAGTAAATAGTGTATTTTATATCACAAATCTCAGGTCACAATACATTGAGGAAAACCAATACAGGAACTCAAGTCAGGAACCTAAAGTCAGGACCTGAAGCAGGCACCCTTGAGGAATACTGCTTACTGGCTTACTCTGATGGGGGATTCCACTCTGTATTCTATGAATATGTTTTGTTGCCATTGGTTAAAAAGGAAGCTGATTCAGCCTATGGCAGGGCAAAAATACAGCTAGGCAGGAAAAATAAACTGCATGCAGTGAGAAAAAGAACAGAGTCAGGCAGATACCCTGTTGCCACCCAAGAAGGAAGATGTGGGGTAACAAACCACAAGCCATATCGTAAAATATAAAGTACTAGAAATGGATTAATTTAAGATGTAAGAGTTAGGTAGGAATACACCTAAGCCATTGGCCAAATAATGTTGCAATTAATATAGTTTGGTGTGATTATTCAGATCTGGGTTGCCATGAAACAAAAGCACAATCTCCATTTATATAATGGTGCCTAGCATTCAGCAATGTACAACCACATCAAGCCTAAGAAAGCTTAAGAAAAAGATCTTCCAGACCCACAAAACAGGAGTCAGTTGCAGCTTCTTAGTCACAACATTTTTTTCAGAGAGGCTCTGTTTGCTGGCCACAAGCAGAGGCATGGCTTCTTTAAGAGGCACCTTCCTGGTTCATATTGATGGCAATGAGACTATGGCTCTTTTGGAAGGTCCTGCTACATAGCACTTAAATAAGGTTTGTAAGCAGAGTCCTACAAATTGTTTAATGGTGACATAAACCTGCTGTATCCCTGGAGCTGAGGTGGGGATCAGGGCTTACAGAGCTGACAGTGAACCTGCCTCTGCCATGTTGGATGAGGCAGATCCAAAGGGAAAAGCTGTAGCATTACTATCCACACTGCTTAGAAAGGATTACAGATATACAATAAAGACAGATTCAGACATAAAAGACCCTGAAGAGATCACATTGTATTTGATGAATATGTATAGTCTTGAAAAAGATAAAAGAAAGCATATAAATCTCATAGATTAAAATGATTTAAAGATTCTTAAAAAGAAATTGAATAATAAAATATATGCATATTAAGCCACATAAAGATGGAAAGTATTCAGAGAGCCTGGCTTATTTACATTATTGTGTTTTCTTTGAATTCTTTGACTACAGAGAGATATTTGATGCTGGGAGCTGCTAAACTAAACCAACATATATATTTTAAAGGTATCTTGACTTCAAATTTTATGTCTAAGAATATGTTACTTTGGAAAAGAAATTCTGCTTTTGTTTCTGCAGAGGATGGAAACCTGTAAATTTCTTCAACGCTAACGTAATTGGATGGAATAAGACTGTCTGAAAGGTCTCTGTGAACTCTAAAAATACTTTGCCCAATAAACAGCAAGAAGCAGTTTGAAGAAAACTATGACCAAGTGCCCAAAAATGATTGTTTATAAATGTTTGTTTTCATTTAAAAGGGGTTGTATATAAATAGTCAGGCTCAATCTCTTTCTAAAAAAAGTTGGGATATGATATATAAATGAATACTTTACATTGGTATCGATTTTGGTTTATTGATAAAAATTTAAGGTCAATTTTATTATACTGTAAGTATATTTCTGTTATTGTTTAAGGTATTGTGTTTATGCAGTTCATTTAAAAATGTAATATATGATTAAGAACAAATTAATAGTCATCTATAATAGTCAAACTTGTAGTTATATTAGTTAGGTTTTTTGGGTATACAGGGATATATTTCAGATGAAGAAGTAACCTTCAAAGACTTCAAAGACCTACAGAATATGGCATTTAAAATGTTTTAAGAACTTTGACTTTTCTTAATAGTGAGACATGTCTTCTTCAGGCAGCATCACTCTATTTCAAGAGGATCATGGGCATTGAAGAGGTTTCTTAAATAGTTTTGCTAACCATTTGGTCAAGAAACTGCTCTTGCCTGGATTGCTTGATGGTATGCTGTATTAACTTGACATGCACAGAAAAGTGACTGCTAAACTTGCCAAAAGATAAGATGGTCCTTCAGTGTTCCTACTCCAGCAAAGAAACTGCCAGACATTCTACATGACACAGAAAAAAGCAAGTGATAAACTTTGCCAATACAAGGCAGAACAGATCTTCAATTTTCCTGGTTCACTGAAAAGTTTGCCAAAGGCACTGGGCCTCTAGGCTGAAGCCATATAAATACCCCTTGTTACAGTAAAACTTTGGGTGACTGTTGAGGCAACAAGATGTCTCTGCCACTTCTAGAGTTTTGGAAGTTGCTTACAATGGGGTCTTTGATGGAATTGAAGACTAGATAGTTATAGTTTTCCTTAGTTGTGATAAAAGATAAATTAGATATGAAACTTTAGACTCACAAAGATAAAATAAATCATAGAATATTTTCTTTAATTTTGTCAGATATAGACTAAATATTGTAGCTGTAATTCTTGTTTGATACCCATTTTGTTATATGTAATTTTACTATGTTAAAATTAAAACCTTCCTTTTTATTTAGACAGAAAAGGGGAGATGATGTGGGATTCCCCTCTGTATCTCTGAATATGTTTTATTATCAATCTTAATAAAGAAGCTGCTTTGGCCTATAGTAGGGCAGAATATAGATTGGTGGGAAAACAAAACTGACAGCAGGGAAAAAGAAGGCAGAGTCAGCCAGATGCCATGCAGCTACCCAAGAAGCAAGGTGTGAGGTAATAAACCATGAGCCTTGTGGTAAAATATAAAATAATAAAAATGGGTTAATTTAAGATATATGAACTAGCTAGAAATAAGCCTAAGCCATTGGAAAACAGCACTGTAAATAATATAATTTTTGTGTGATTATTTGGGTTGAGTGGCCAGGAAATGAAAGTGTAGTCTCCATTTACATTGCTCCCCACTCACATAGTAGCCCACCAGATGATTCTATCCACAGTTAGCTGGGCTTCCTTTCATCAGTAAAGAAAGTACCCTGCAGATTTGCCTACAAGTCAATGACATTAAGGATTTTTACCTACTTGACACTTTTTTCCCAAATGACTCCAGCTTCTGTCAAGTTGATAAAACACTAACCAACACAAGATTCTAGTAAATATTGAAAACTATATTAAAATATCTTTGTTTCAAAGTATTTTTCTTGACATTTTCTTATATATGTGTGCTTTAAATAGTCACTATATTTTGTATATTGCTTATCTTATTTATTTCTTTGTGTGTGTTCATTTTTATAACATTATCCTTTATTGATTCTTTGGGAATTTTACATCATTAACCCCAATCCTGCCCATCTCCCTGTTCCTCCATATATTCCCATCACCCCTGCTGTATCCCCCAAAGGAAACCCTGTAAATCAATTAAAAACAAAAACACAAACCAAACAAAACCCACCATGCTCCTCCATCTTTTCAACACCTCTTCATTCATCCTGGTGGAACTTGGTTCTGTAGTATGTTGAGTAGTATAGCCTTTTGTCTAATCATCCTCACCCACAAAATCTTCACTGCAAGGAGGTTTTGATCTGCTTCAAGGCCTCTGGCACACCATGATCACTGGGACCTTACTGAAACTTCTCTCATATATCCAGCTGTTGCCCTGAGCCATGGGCTCCCTTTGGTTATCTTTCTGCAATACCAATAACTTCATCCAGTCTGGCCAGTCATACCCTAAATATGGGGTAAATATTAGAGTGGGATAATACAAGGCCTATGATGTGGGTCCAGATGGTAGCTGTGCTGGTTGGTCTGGACAGTGAGACTGCCTTACTCAGGTGAGGAGCAGAGTCAGCTTTCCTATGCCCACAGATTCATCTCATTTAAGCCTGGTAATTTGATAGTGTGAATTCCAAGCTAAATAACTGCTGTCAATACTACAATATTTTTCCTCATTCTTTCTTATAGTGTTTAGTTCTTTAGTCATTTGTTTATATATGTGTGTGTCTGTGAACATTTTTCCCAGCTACTATTGAAAATATCATTGTCTGACAATAGAAAAAATATTATAGTAAAAGAAAATGTTTGTTTCAATTATATCTGCAAAAACTTCTTTGTTTGAACTGCTGCTGTGAAAAACACATTATCAGACAGAAATAGAAAAAAATTCACGTTAGCAGAGCCTCTAACAAATTTCTCTAAATTTCTTTTCATAGGAGAATATAAATTATCCAAGGAATAAATTCTTTCAGAAAAAAAGAAACCTCAAAATTTTAGGGTTAATGAAGGTAAAAAGCAGAGGTGATTACAGGACATATAGACAACAGTGTGTTCTCTTCTACATTTAAATATTATATTAATGCCCATATTCTTTTTGGAATAATGTACACATTAAATCCTTTTCCAGAGTCATAATCCCATAGTTTGCTCAGTTGCAATACAGTAGGAAATATAAGCATTTATACATTTTCACAAAATGCTTATTTCTAAGTATAATTCTTTCAATAAGACCAGCACAGTCACAGAGCACAGTCTGGAAGAGGTAGAACTCAGAAAATAAAATGAGTAATGGATATATTTAAGATTTTTTCACATTTAATTGGCTCATAATTCCCTCAAATAGAATCAATTAAAACAAATTGATCAGTTTTCCTGTGCACAGTAACAGCTGTTTCTTGACTTAGGACCAATTTCCATTCTAAAGCATTGGCCCATGCTGATCTTCAGGAATTGTTATGCTAAGAGGAGAGATGAAAGCTTCTGTTTGGTTACTGTAGTGTTGTAAGGAGGCTGCTTGTTCATTTTCCGGCCACCCAGACTCCCATAATAATCACACAGAAACCATAGTATTTAAATCACTTCTTGGCCCATTGGCTCTACCTTCTTATTTGTTAACTCTTACATCTTAATTTAACCCATTTCTATTAATCTGTGTATTGTCATGAGGCTGTGGCTTACCGGGTAAAGTTCTGGCATCTGTCTCTGGCAGGGCAACATGGCTTCTCCTAAACTCTGCCTTCCCTTTCTCAGCATTCAGTTTAGTTTTCCCCCTACCTAGCTCTCTTCTGCTATAGGCTCAAGACAATTTCTTTATTCATTAATGGTAATCACAGCATACAGAGGGGAATCCCACATCACTGTAGGATGTGTTAGTTTTTTACTGCTACTCTAGCAATTCATCACACATGCAGTGGTTTAGAATAACTCTGCTTTAGCATCACCCAATTTCCTTAGTCTAAAGTCAGGTGTGGCATAATGGGCTCTTAATTCAGAAGTAGGAGAAATCAACTACCAGTGAAGGCAAAAGTGTACCTAGGATCTGTCTAGGTTTCAACTGGAGGAATCTATTCAGTCTGACTGCATATGATGAAGTCTAAAATTTCAGGTTTTTTTTTCCAGGACAATTCATCTTCATGAAACTGAGCTTTCTTTTTGTCCTAGAACCCACGTGGAATAGCAGCAGAAGTCACCAAATGCCAGAGCACAACTATCTTCCCAGCCTTCCCCTCAGCCACAGCATAACCCCCTTAGTTGACTTCCCATACAAACTCCACATTCCCACCCTTCTGACAAACAGCTAAAGAATAATCCTGTACAATAGACACAGGTGATCCAATTAAGCCCATCTTACTATCTTCTTTCTCTATTAGGCAATGTCATAGATCACAGGAATCATACCTCATTCTATCCTCAAATTTCTTCCACTCTCATGAAAATGTTCTACATAAGGATCATTGTGTCTATTCTTGCCAGTCTTAGTAAGTTACAGATTCTAGTTTAATTACAAGGGAGGATGTAGAATGCAATATAAGAGGTATTGGACAAATGAAGACACAAGAGAGGCTGCAGTCATTGTAATATACAGACTTTCCAAAATAAATCTGACATTTTAAAGACACATAAATGTGACTTTTCTTTGTGTGTGTGTGTGTGTGTGTGTGTGTGTGTGTACATTAGATGATAACTTGAAGGATTTGATTCTTTCCTACTATGTTGGTACTCAGATTGAACTCAAGTCCTCAGGCCTGGTAGAAACTGTCTTAACCCAATCAGCCATCTCACCAGCCCAACTGTCCATAGATCATTACACTGTCAATGTTCTAGAAAATCATGCTATTTCCATCTATGTTTAAACATTGTCTTAGGAGGTCCCATATTAGTAAGATTAGCTTCTTATCTTATTCTGTCATTCTATGATAGATACAGAGATGATTGACCACATATTTGTTGGCTTAAAAATACCCACTTACCACCTTGCAGCTCTGTTTTATTGTTCATAAAACATTTCTAATACATGTGTTTGACTATTAGAATCTTTTTGAGTTTACCACTGTTGTACATCTTTGTAGTGTGCACTGCTCTTAAAGTCTATGAAGGTTGCTGCTCTTGCAAATTCAGTCCTAGCTATATAATAAGATTCTTATTTATAAAACAATTTCAAAGTAATTTTGTTTATGATAAAACTGTTTTATATGACTACCAATGGAGCATCTCTTAGCAGTCACTTTTTTTTATCTAAGAGTGGACAGCTATAACAGTTACACATCAGACTGTAGTAAATTACTAGTACTTCTCCTAAGAGAAATCTAAAAGTAAAAAAATTATATATGTCCACAATGCTTTTAGTCTATGTCTTTATTGCCTATGAATTAAAGAAAAATGAAAAGTGTTTCTCAATAAAAATAGGAGTTCATATCCTTGAATGGGTATATCTAGATAAGAGTAAGACAGAGAATATTTGAAATTTTGAGACTATTTTAATAAGTGGAATTGAATTTATTTAGCTAAAATCTTCACATATGAGACTTATTCAGATACATTTAAGGAAGTTATTATCTTTTGAGTTGAGCTGCTTCCACTGTTTTTGAGGTTTGTGGGGAATTTCCAGACTGTGTCACAGCTTTGACCAGAAGTAAGCAATTAGCACTGGAGTGGTTTAGCTCTAAGCTTCTATATTTTAACTGTCAAAGTATTAAATGAGGATACTATCAAGACAGTTCATGTTTTGGAATTCAAACCAAGAAACAAATAAATTACCTTAAATGTTTTCTCTTCCTAGTTTGTGGTATAAAGAAACTGATCTTAGTGACTATTTGCTATAGATTTTATATGAGTAATATTGGTTCAATAAATATATAGTTCATTTGATAAACATTTATGAAAACTTATTCCACAAGTTTTTCTGAGAGAGTTATATTGCTTCTGACCTGCAGACACAAATGATAATCTGTAAAATATTAATGTAATACACTGTCACCTGACATGATGAATGAGACATACAGAGTGTTGTTATTTCATATTCATACATTCATTCATTTGATCTTGTGTATTGAACACAGGACCTGCTCTGATAGGAACATACTCTATCACTGGTCTATATTCCTGACCTCTAAGAGTAAGTTTAGATTGCAGGAATGAGAGAAATTATATAGATTAAAAAAAACCTGTTGTTGGGACGTAACTTAAATATTTAATTCAGTTTCGCAAGTGAGATGCATTTTCATTATAGGAATGTCCTAGTGAATTTAAGAAGACAAAGGTGAATAACATGGCAGGTCTCATCCAACACTACATGGCATTTTAGTAGTTGAGGCCATTGCTAGCTTAAATGAAAGCATGCTATGCTTTATATTTATTTTATTTTATACTAGAAAATTGTCAAATAGATTTTCCAAAATGCATTGTCTTTTCATGACAGCCTATTTTGTCTCTTTCCATATCCAATGACATTTACTGTCCCAAACATAGTGATTTCCAGCCTTAGTTCATACAAGCCACTCAGACCAGATAGACATAAGCCCAGCCTAAGCACTATTTGTGGATTCACACTTTTGTCAGTACGTGAAGGGCTACAAGAGCATACAACTTCTTTCTGCTCCACAGAAAAGCAGGCAGTTAGAAAGGGGTGTTTTTCTCCAGCTCATTTTATATAATTGTGAATGAAGTTTTAAAGCTTCCAGTAAGATAATTTTTATTTCTTTACCATTTCAGAGCACTACCTTCCAGAAAATAATGTAAGTTCTGAAATTAGGAGTCTTCATCTATATATCTATATATATTCACATATATGAAAATTTAACAACAAAACCCTATATGCTTTGAGTAGATATAACAGCTTTTTATTTTAGTATTGTTTTAAGTCCAAAAATACTTATAGCTGACTTGAGACAAATTATATTTTCTTCATATAATAAAAGAGTGGCTTCTCTACATATAAGTTAAACATGACATTTAAGGAAAAAAATTAACTCAGTCATGGTGGTGTTTATTGCAAGATAAGTTTACTTGTCTTGTTTTGTCTGTGTCTATGTGCTGTGACTTCCCTGTAGTCTCTACAGTAGGCAGGGTAAAATGACCAGGGTGAGGTCAGAATGAAACTCTGCTGAGCCTGAGTCACCAGCACTGGACCAGGAGTTCTAGAATCTGGCCCAGTGCATTTTATTTTACCCATATTTAAGCACAGGACAATTCTGGAATAAAAATGTTCAGATAACAATTAAAAAAGTATTCAGTCCTAAGTATACAACAATTTAAGACATGCTTACATTGAAGCTCTTTGAAAAGTACATAAAACCTCATCCATAAGATGGTTTCTTGTTGACTTTGAAACAATGTTCAAGGTAAGAGTGCAGGGAGAATGACTGAGGTAAACACATTTCCTGTGGGAGTCAGGATTGACCTGACCCTAAAGTAACATGGAAGTCACTTAGACTGTTGAAAAGCACAAGTGACTTCACTCACAAAAATAGGATTTATGGCTTTAGAAGGGAAAGGATCTGGGAAGCATGAAGCAGAAATTCCGGGGAGACACAGATGGAACCTGTTTCATCAGACAGCAAAGTGTCACCAGGTTGGAAAATCATATTATACCTGGCTTTTCAGGAAGAGCAGCTATGAACCTCAATCTATTGAAGTTATGACCTGTGTCTTTAACATTCCTGGCTTCTGAAGAACTTATTGGTAGGAATAAGGCCTTTTTTCCTTCTACATACATTTAAACCTCCTCCACAAATAGAAACATTTCCAGTGTGCTATGAACATGTGGTCATTTAGACAGTCTCCTACTATGGCAGGAAAAAAGAGAGTATTACCTAGTGTAATTCTGGATTTTTATATTCTTTTTAAACATTTATATCCCTTTGTGTAAGTATATATTTATATCATGTGTGAGGAGGGTATAGAGCAACTTTTAGGAGTTGGTTCTCCTTTTCTAACGTCTGTACTATGTGGTTCTTAAAACTCAAATCATTAGACTTGGTTCAAGCGTCTATAACCATGGAGCAATCCAGCCAGCCCCGTTTTACTTTTATAGCTGAGGCAAATGAGTCCCAGAGTAGTCAATTTGAGCTGGAGTGAGCTCCCTGGCAAACCTGCCAGGGTAATGCCTTCATTATTATGTCACAGACAACTCGCAAGGAACGCTCTAGGGGATTACTTTGAAAAAAGACACATGAATATAAAGCTAGAATACAAACACACAAATAAAAATTATAAAATTTGTCCTTGAATCGAATATTTCTAGTGTTTTTGTTAATCAGAAGCAGTAGGATTTGTATTCAGTCTAATTTGAAAAAGCCTAACCACAGCCAGTGAGAAAAGGTATCACAACCCACCCTGGAAATTAGAAAGACCTAGCAGCTCTTGAAAATTATAAAATCCTTTATAAACCAAATCTTAAAAAAGAATTCAGTGTTATTTGTGATATTTATGTCAACGCCTCTCTTCTTTTTGTTTCTTTGAGAATTTTTTCAGTGAGTTTTAACCCCTCTCCCAGCTTCTTCTAGGTCCAGTCTTCTTTCCCTAATGACTTAACTGTGTCTTTTTCCCCCCTTTTAACCTATCAAGTTTAAGTTGGGCTACCCATATAGCCATGGTTGCGTGGCCTCACATTAGAGTGTCGTTTACCTGCCAGCTGAAATGCTCTAAAAGCGTGACTCTGTTCTGGAAGCAGCAGTCAGTTGACATTGATTCCATGGATAAGAGTGGAAGTTTGTACCCCTTCCTTTGTTCATACTGGGATTTGGTTTAGCGTAAGGTTGCTCGGGGTTTTTACATGCAGTCAGAACTGCTTGGAGTTTATATGTGCAGCTGTGTTGCTGTGTCCAAAAGACAATGCTTCCTTGTATTTATTCAATCACCTTGTATTAATATTCTGTCCTTCTACTGCAATGATCCCTGAAGTCGGTAGGAAGGGGTGCAGTATTGATGTCCCTTTAGGACTGAACATTACATAATCTTGATTCTCTATGCCTTGTCCAGTTGTGTGTCGCTGTGTTAATCACCATCTATGGCAAACAGAAGTTTCATTGAAGAGATCTTAGAAATATATTGATGTATGGGTATAACAATAAGTCATCAGGATTCAGTTTAATACTATGTCCATTTAGTGGAGTAATATCAGTAGGTTCTCCATTAGGACCTACAATCTGTCTATCCAGGGATTTCTGGCCTAGCAATAGTGACTCGTATTGGTTTCAGCTTGTGGAGCTGGATATAAATTTAACCAGAAAAGGGTTGGCTATTCCCAGATGTATGAACCACCAGTGGGAATATCTTGTCATACCATTATTGCGGGGGTCACAGTTGGGTAACAGGGATCATCACTTTTCTCAACTAGTAGGTTCATAGTATCATCTGGCACAATAAACGTTAACGAATAGGAATAAAGCTTCCTAGCCAATACTAGCTTAATATCTCTATATTCTCAAGTATATAGAGTCTTCAGTAATAGAGTCTTACCATATAATTCTGAAGGATAACAAATAGTATTGGTAATAGCCAGCATTTTTTTTTCTGGGAGGTGTGGAATCTTTCCGACCAATGACTCCAAAAGTTAAAAAAAAATTCTGACACTGAACTTTGCATTTGTCAGCCTTCTGCGGCAGGTAGGGCCTGCTGTCCAATTAAAGGTTGTAGCTGGGTCCTAAGGGCTCCTTCATGGGAGGGGTTGAAAAGGTGTGGTATCAATGACACAAACACCCAGGAGTCAGGTGAAAGGGGAACAGCAGACTCCTTTATTTAGCAATGGTGAGAAGCTTATATACCCTCTCAGCATGCAGGCATTCCGATCCCCTGGCATCATATGGTTACCCCTCATTGGCTATGCATGACCAGGACCCTCTGACAGTGCCTGTTGCTAGGCTGTCAGGAAGCATCATGTGATCACCCCTCATTGGCCAGATAATCAGGATCTCTGACAGCACCAGGCAGACTCCAGGTTGGCTCCTCTTGGCCTGGTAGACCTTAATTTCCTAGAAAAGAGTAAGTCAATTTTGGAAGTCTCTACAGTGGGAGTTAGAGTTCCATGACTTTTGAGAAACATCTTTAGTGTTATTTTTCCCTCCTAATATTCCTTCCCCTAATCCACCTCCCATTCCCTATCCCAATTTAGCCCTTTCTGTTCTATTAATCCCCATAAAGTTTTTAGACCATCACTTTCTATCTCCTCTACCTTGAAAGCCCCAACTTCCCTGAAGTTTTACTGATTTCTCAATATGTATATATATTTCAAATGAATCATAAATATATCAAGAGTGCAAGTTAACATCCACAAATGAGAAAACTCATGAAAACTTTATCTGGATTACCTCACTTAAAATGATAGTTTTAGGCATACCTATTTACTTGTAAATATCCATAATTGCTAAATAATATCCTGTTATATAAACTCATCATATTTTTATTATCAGCTGATGAACATCTAGGATGATTTAATTTCCTGGATATTGTGAATAGAGAATCAATGAACACAAATGAGGAAATATTTCTATTATAGGGTGTATATATATATTCATGATTACTATAGCCTGCTAATATTGCATATCTATTTTTGATTTTTATAAGGAACTTTGGCAGTGATTTCCACAGTGGTTTTACCAGTTTTCACTCTCACCAGCAGTTATAGGCCTTCCCGTTTCCCAACATCCACATCAATTCTTTGACTCTCTCTCTCTCT
>LOEQ01004578.1:31144-44515 GCA_001685075.1 Bramus lutescens
TCCCCCCAACCCACCCCCACCCCCATGCTCCCAACTTTTGCCCGGCAATCTTGTCTACAAAGAATGTTGTGTATTTCTAGGTTATGGTGTGGCCTTTAGTGCTTTGTTGTTGCTAAAGACAGGGAGACACAACATTTCTACAAACATGTCTGTGGAGTTCCTTTCCACCTGATGTACTTTATCACTAAGAGAAATGGCAATCAGAACACTGTTTCTCTCTCTTGCTTTTCTGTAGCTGGAGGTTTCTCTCCACCCACCAGTTCCTGAATAACCACTCTGAGACTTAATGTTAATTACAAACTGTTCGGCCTATTATCTTAGGTTTATTATTTAGCCCTCACAACTTATATTAACCCATTTCTATTATTCTATATTTTACCACGAAGTTCATGCCTTGTCATCTCACATCTTGGTTCCCCTGCAGCTGCTTGCATCTCCCTGAATTCATCTCCTTTTTCTCTGGATCTTTGCTTGGATTATCCACCTGGCTCTATCCTGCTGGCTCTTGGCCAAATCAGCTTCTTTATAAAACAATGGTAATAAAACATATTCACAGTATACAGAAGGGCATCCCATATCACTTTTCTTACTCTTGGTGTTGGAGTCAGTTGAACTTTTCTCACTTTATTTTACAAATAAAGTCTAATTGAATATTCTGAAAATGTTGATCCAGAAACAACTCTAAAGATCTTACTTATAAAAACACATAGTAAAGTGCTATAAGACAAAGACCCAGGAAAGTAGACTTATGCAAATTAACTGTTAAAAGTAAATAAAATTAGACAATTACCTCAACATTAGGAACCAATATTAGATAAAATTCGAATAATGAGTCCTCATTTTAATTGAATCCCAAGGAATGGGGAGAAGATACACGATTTCTTTGTATTCATAGGAACCCTGTGGAGAAGGGAGCTCTTTGTCTGGTATCACAACTATTGAAAACATCTGACATTCTCAATTGACTTCTTATCTTTCTATTCATGGAAACATCTGGTGCACAAATTAAGGTAACCATTAAACAGATTTTCAGCTCAGGTTGGCATTCTCTTGCCCAATCTCACAGTGCTTAGAGGTTTTAGATTACTTAGGGCAAACAGCTCCTGCTCACCTTAACTAAGGCGGTGCAGATAGGCAGGGACATCTCAGTGTCTTATTATTTCAGGAATGCTGAGCCCATTGAAGTCAAGAACAGCCAGGATATTGTACTTGAAACTGTTACATAGTGTGAATTGTGATCAGGGTTAAGAAACTGGCATGTGTTCATGTTGTACCACAACCTTCTGCAGGAAAGCTAAAGAGCAAACTCAGCTATGCATGTTATTTTTATGAGCCTGACTTTTGTTGAATAAGACACTGAGGACAGCAACCACTTTTAACTGTTTTTTTTTTCCCCAAAAGCAAGACTCTCATGTCAGAAAGATGTGTCTTCCTGGGCAGATCCAATGTAGAGATGATCTGCATTCTCTGTACACCTCTTGGGCATAGTTGTTGCTTTTTATTTATTAGCTATTTCTAAAGCAAGCCTTGCTTTGTGTTTCCTTAAACAAATTCTTGAAATTTATAGACATTTCTCCATGCCTGCTGGAAATAGTCAGAGACCCATATTTTATCAATATTTTTTTTTATCAAGTCTGAAAACTAAGGCACAGGTAAGCTAGCTTTAAATTTAATATATAAAAATATTTGTAATTCCCTTACCATCACATCTTATATGGAAGACTCTGTAAGATATTAGTAACAATATTTTTTCTCCTTATTTCTTTTCTTTTTTTTTGGTAAGTTTTGGGGCACTTGGGGGAAAGGATCCTATTTCCATGTGTTGTATCAGGACTGAGACTTGTCTATTGTTAGAAAAGGAATTATCTAGGAATAAATGTTTTACCTTGTCTTGCAGACTAGTAGTGACTTTTGGGCAAAACTTGCAAACTGGGCAATAATGTAACCCTTTTCCATTGTAGTTACCAACTTTGTCTGAGATGACAGCATATTGGCTTGAAACAACCATGGGTTTTCTCACAGTTTCAACATATGTGTGGGGCAGAAGCAGCTCCCCTGGCTGTGCAGGTCTGAGAAGTTTAGGGCTGCAATCAGAGTCTCCTTCCAAGGTCACATAGTCATATCAGAATTCTTTTTATCATGGGGTTTACCTCTCCATTTTCCTTCTGACTGAAAGTAGAAATACCAATGGAAGAAATAGTCATTAAGAATGAGAACTACGTATTACCTGGTTGACTGCAACTGGAGCATAGCGTTGGTACTAGGCTTTCTGAAGACTAAAGTCATAGGAAAATACATTGAGATATGAGAAAAGCGCATGTTTTGTCATCAGCAACACAAAAACACGGCATTGTGGAGGCATATTTCAGACTAGGACACATGAGGCCTGGGATGTGTATAAGAACTTGTGTGCATGTCTCTTTCCTTTCATCTCCTGCATTATTTACTTAAAATTGTGCCTCACAGAGAGCATAATTCAAATGCTACATTTTATGCATGATGAGGTAGAAAAATTTGAAAATTAAAAACCAGGTGTCTTCTTGTGATCCTTCATTCATTTTTATATAAATCAGATTGCAACTGTGGCCTACACGATAAGTTCACATTTCAAACTCATGATAAAATACGGTGAGATGTTACCAATGAGTAGGAAAGTTTGTCTCACATATTCTCTTCAAGACACCTGTCAAAAACACACAATTATAACAATATTTTTAGATTAAATTGTAACTTTTAAGTTATGGCCTTATTTTTACTCACTTGGTTTACAGTTGAAGAGATCCATTATACGTCTGGAAGACATGTCCATCTTTCAGACATTTTGGAATGATTAGTTGAGAACCATTTTGTCCCAGACTCTAAAAAGCTCCATAATCTTTTGCATCAACTACTGCAGAAAAGAAATTTACTGCTCAAATATTTCACATTTTCTCAAGAATCAACTGGGGGGAGTAAAATAAACCCGTGGGACTCCTGCGCTGTAAGATGTAGGATGGTAATAGGTTCACATTTTGTCTTAATTGGCTTAGGAGTAAACTGAATTTCATCAGTGAAGAAACTCCTGACTACTTTCCTGGAGCGAATTAGGCCTCTAAACATACTTAGATGATGGATTCTTCATAGTGCCAAGACCCGTTTTACCGCCACATGCAATCTTGTCACAGTTTGTTTTGGCACTCTTGTCTTTTCTTCTGTCTAATGTATTCCAACCCTTTGGGGCTTTTTGTCTTCTGGTATTTTCAGAATATTTCCTCATCTCCCTATAGCCTTCACCTGAGGGGTTGATTTCTGTCTCATGTCTGGGTCAGGTTTATTACCAGAGAGATTCCAGTCTAGTACTTGCTCAGTGTGCCCTTTTGTTTTGAAGGCAGGATTTGCTTATTTAAACGAGGCTGGCATTAAACACACCATCGTCTTGACTCACCTCTCAAGTGCTGGCACTTTGGAGGTGCACCACTGAAATGGGTTGCTAATTTGACATATTGATATGGCTGCCTGGAGTCATCGCTAGCCTAACTACTTCACTAAGCTTTCAAGGGAATACCTGATACAGAAGCTCAAAGAAACCCAGGCCTGAGAATCACTGTCAGGGTTCTGGTGCACAAAGAGGAGTCTGAGAAGTATAGGAATGTTCATGTGGACTGGACCAGTGATTTGCAACCCACAGGAAATGTTCAATTTCACTGAGACAGTGGAAGGTGAGATTATGCTGAAATGATTGTTCTCTTATTTCAGAAACTAGACGAATTTTAAAGGGAAGGCATTTCTTCCTGCCGCCGTACTTGGGGCTGAGAAGTCTAAGTAAAGAACACCTGGAGTTTGGAGAGGGTCTGCTTGCTGCATAGGAGGTGGGAACGGAAAAGGAGATGGTCTTTCTAAGTTCAACACTATTAAAAAAGTACCGAATTCTACTCTTGTTGGGAGGTGACCAAAATGCTCTTGAGTCTGTTGCTTAATCATAATGTAACTCAGTGGAAGTCACTAAGGTAATCTGTGTTCAGTACCATACTGGGGTTTCTTCTGACAAATTTAATGATGTCGATTAGGGACAATGCAAGCACGCTCTGAGTCTGCTTCTTGTATCATAGTAAGCATCGGGGAGGAGCTTCATGCTGAACTGCATTGGAAGTTGCCGCTAGAACCAGTCACATGACCTTTCCTCTTTTTCTTTTTCTTCCACTGTTCTGTTAACTGCTGGGTTTCACCATTTTTGTTTGTTTATTTATTTATTTTTAATTTCATTTTACATTACAACCACAATTCTCCCTCCCATCCCTCCTCCTGCCCTGACTTGCCTCACCCCAGCCAACCCCTGGTCCACTCCTCCCAACAGGTAGGGGCTCCTGTGGAGAGTCAACAAAGTCTGGTACATTGAGTTGGGGCAAGATCAAGCTCCTCTCCCTTGCGTTACATCTGAGCATGGAATCCTACCATTGGGAACGGGCTCCCACAAGCGAGTTCATGCACCAGGGATAGATCCTGTTACTACTGCTAGGGGCCCCTCTGTCCAAAGTTCACCATTGTCTCCCACTCTCTTCCTAGCAGGGCACAACACTAGTTTTCCTCCAGATTTAGCACACCTGTTGTTATTTTCTTTCCAATGTGAAATTAATTTCAGAAAGCATTGTTTTGAGCTAGTCTCAAATCATACCAATCAATTGGTATCAATCATGCCAATGAGGCTTTTCAGCCTTAAATTTATTGTATGACTCAATCTAAAATATGCCTCAATCTTGCCAGGGAAGAAAAAAAATGAATGAGAAATTAAATGTGTGGAAGATACTTGAAGAGGCCTATCAAGTCCCTTATATCTTCTTGAAAACATTTCAACATGGTAAAAATACAATCTATAGAGATTGAAATTACTGCGTCACAGCATCTTTCCAGTTTCTCTCCTTGCTTCTGTAAATCCCAATTCCAAATTTAAACTACCAGTTTCTATTCTTTTTTTCGTTTATTCCTTTTAACATTAAATCCCCTCTGTTTTCCATCTGAACTAGTATAGAGTTTTCTGATTATACTGATACTCAACCAGTTCATTTAAATCTTTGTATGAAATAAAAAGAACATTTTCCTACAAATCTCTGCCTTTTCATAAAAGAATTAGAGCAAATAGTTGAAACAATTTTGAGTTTCAAAGTATATGATGATGAATGAACCTTAAGTAGTATAACCATTGATAAATGTATCCATAATCACCAAGATTGAATAAATCATCATTTCTACAAGTGACATAGGGTATTAGCTACAAAGCAAAGAGTAATTGGTCAACCAATTTCCAGTGATAATTGTGTACCTTTTAAAAGATATCTACAGTGGAGATGACAGTCTCCTGCCCTCAATAATGTCCACTTAGTAATCAAGTTTCCATCAGCATAGGCCAGATCATGCTTTCTTTGGATTTGATTTTGTATTTCTCCATCTTAGAGGAAGGATCTTAGGAGTCTTACTATATTCTAAAAAGTATTAGTTGCTTATGATCAGTTTTTTCTGACATATAATATCCTCCTGTTTCTCTTTTTATATCAAATATGTGTATTGCCATTCATTTTAAATTTTCTTTCAGAGCTCTTTGTACATCAAGGAGCTATAGAAGAGAAGGTAAATGTTTTTTTCTAGAGGTAAGGATAAGCATGGAAATGTTCTGCAAAGCAGAACTACATAAAGATATTTAATGTCTCATTCTGGTTTCTGATAATGAGCAGATAGATCCTGTCCCACCTGAATAAACACACCTCCAAGCATGCATAGTGGTCTGAGAGGCAAGGGTGTAGCTCAGTGAGTGACTGGTATGTGCTCATCAGACAGCAGGACAATAAAATACATGATTATTGGAACTTGCCATCAAGTATTTGCCTTTAAAGTAGGTTAACCTGAAGCTTGTGGTTAAGAAACCCATTGGGTTCTTCTATGTCTGTGAATAAGAAACTTTCTAAATATTTTTATCAGAATGTGACTGTGAAAAAATAAGAAAGGCAGAAGACTGCAAGTCACTTTAGATTTTTATTTTTTCAGACATCTTAAGCAAGTGACATCTATTCTTACTAGATTTAAAGTAAGATATATTTTTCTTCTAAAAGTTTAATGTTATACTGTAGCAAAACCTTAAAGAGAGGTAAACATTTAAAAATCTCTTTCTCTTAACATGTCCTTGAAAAATATACCACTTCTTTCTCATTGATTTTCTTCATTTCATGCATTAGATAAGTGGATTTTTCTCAAAACACGCAATTGCTTAATTATCTGTGAACACCAGCATGTGTCTTATAATTCAATTTATTCGATATGGTTTGGAACTAGTCTCAGATTCCACAAATTAAGGGCTTACTCAGGCCTCCAAAACTAAGACTAAATCTCTATTGTTAGACAGGCTTTGCAAGTTTAGGTGGTACCTGCATTGCATTTCTGCCCATGCGGCTGTAAGTCAGAGGCTCCCACAAACCAATTGTTGCATTTACTGGCTTGTAACATCTCAGAGAAGTCAGAAAACCATTCTGTAATGGAATACTCATTCATCATGACTTTCTCGGGATTCTCACAAGTCTACCGAGCAGAACAGTAGCATACAACAAAGAAGAATGAATAGCACATTTCATAGGTGGTTCAGTACCTCGTCTCAAGGGTCAGGGATCATGTACAGTAGGGTGGAAGAGTCAGAACTGGTAGATGATTATAAGGAGATGATCATATGAGATCCTCTGTAACTGAGCCCTGGAGGCTCCACAAACAAAGGAAGCCACATACATATCCACGGTGCCACTTCTCATATATATATATAATATCTCTTTACCACTAAAATGAATTTTTATGAGAAAATTAATAGTTTGATATAGTTGGTTGTTTTGCTTTTTGTGGGGACTGTTGCCAAGCTCTCAAATAAATCACACAGATTCTTATTCCTTCTTGTGAATCTCCAGCCTTAGCTTGGGCTGTTTCTAGCCTGGTTTCTTAACTTAACTTATCCCATCTATCTTTTGCCTCTGGGCTTTTACCTTTCTATATACTTCTTATTCCCTGGCTTGCTCTGTAGCTGGGACGTTGGCCTCTGATATCCTCCTCTTCTCTTTTTTGCTCCTCGAATATTGCTTGCCAGATTTCTCCTTCTGTTCATTTTCTCTGCATGTCAGCCCCACCTATCCCTTTTCTCCTGCTTTGCTATTGGCCATTCAACACTAATTAGGTGTTTTAGACAGGCAAAGTAACACAGGTTCACAGAGTTAAAGAAATGCAATATAAAAGAATGCAACACATCATTGTACCATGAAACGGATGTTCCACAGCTTAAGCAAATGTAACACATCTTAAAATGATATCGCACAACAATCTGAGGGACAAAGCATGGCTAATAAAAACCCACAAACAGAAATTGGAGTTCAAGCTGAACGACAAGAGAAGCAAACTAGCCAATTACTAGAGAGCTCTTACCTCTATGAAATCTTCTGGCTAAAATGAGAGTGAGTTCCTGTCTTATCCCGCCTTTTAATATTTTCTAGTGCTGGGATTAAAGTTGTGCACCACCACTGTCTGGCTTCTATAGCTAACCAGTGCGGATGTTGGGATTAAAGGTGTGCGCTACCACTGCCTGGCCCTGTATGGCTGACTAATGTGGCTAGCTTTGCCCTAGTATGGCTAGTTTTTATAATATTAGCTATGGCCTTCTTTCTTTATTTTAGACAAAAGGGGGACATATTTTTATTTGTGTTTTAATAAATAAAGCTTGTCTGATGAAGATCAGAATGCAAAGCTAGCAACATTCCTCCGTCATACAAGCAAGGCAGTGGTGACACACACCTTTAATCCCAGCATACATACTAGATAACCACAGAATCCAGGTGGTGGAGGTGCATGTCTTTAATCCCATCACTAGAGAGGAATATAAGGCAGGGTAAAACAGGACATCGCTCTCTTTCCGGTACAAAGATTTCATAGAGGAAAGAGCTTTCTAGTAGTTGGCTGCTTTGCTTCTTTGATCTTTCAGTTTGAACTCCAATATCTGTCTCTGGATTTTTCTTAGCAGTGCTACACAGACCTGGATAGTAAGTGTGATAAATGAACGAACAGTGCTTCCTTAATCTCTTAGAAACCGGCTTTCCTATGAAGGAACACCTAATAAGGAACCTGCCTGCAAACATAACCCCATGGAGATTTATTTTCATAGTAAGCGTTCAGTTGCATTTCTCTGAAATATGCTGATTTCTTCCCTCAACACGTTTATGAATAAAGCAGCTTTATGCATGAGACCCCATTTTTATTAAATAATTTTGTTACTTCGTTGTGTATTTCATAGTTGTGTCGATCATATTTGCCCACCATCCCCTGATCCTTCCCAGGTCACTACCTCTCTTCAGTTTTATGTTCCTGCAAAGCATTACCGACACGTGCTGCTCAAACATTCTTGGATATGTGGACTGCTGCTGGATCATGATCGATTATCATAGGTTATGCTCCTAGAGAAAACTAAATCCCCTCTCCCCATAGCTATCAACTGCCAATAGCTACTTGATGGTTTGTGTCCAAATACCCTCTTTTTGCTGAGAACTGGTGTGTTTGGGGTTTTTTACAGGTTGTGTGCATGGTATTCCAACTACTACGGGTTTATATGTAAAGCTGCCCCGCTGTGGTCAGAAGACAGTTTCCTTATATTCATCTACCATCTTTTCTCTATGAGTGCCCTCTTCCCCAGTCATCCATGCCCAGTGAGAGAAGGGAATGCACTGGCTATGAAGTGGTCCATTTAAGGCTGAACATTCTTTTCTTCCTACATTTTAGTCAGTTGTGGCTCTCTGTGTTTATTAGCATCTATGGAAAATAATTGTTTTGTGATATGGAGTGAAATATAAATAAATCTTTGAGTATAGCAGTGAAGTAATTAGGATTTAGTTTATTATAATTAGGAGTTCGTCCATTTAGCAGAATGCTAGTAGTAGGTTCTCCCCTAGGGAAAATGACCTGTCTATCCACAGGTTGTTGTCCTACCTACTTGTGACAAGTTTGGATTGCAGCATGCTGATTAGGACTTAAATAGAGCCAGAAGGTAATTTTTAGTACCATAATGCTCATGCCGGTATTGAGCTGGGGGTTTGTGTAGCCAGGCAGGTCATTGTTGTAGTTTTTTAGGATTCATATCTGGGCAACACTGATGATCTTTTTCTCCATCAATAGTGTGCATGATAACTTCCAGAATCTTGAATGCTAACCAGTAGGGATGAAGCTTCTGTGTGAGGATAAGCTTCATTTCTCCATGTTTTTTGACTCACTTCTGTGGTGTCTTCATCACAAAGGTCTTGCTATTGAGTACTGGAGGGTAAAAGAATTCCAAAGCAAGCGATCCATTCATGGCCTTAGGTCTATTTTTCGACTGCTGTGTGTAGTGGAGACATTATGGCCCTACTATAGAGTAACTCCATTGCAACTATTTTTAGGTTTGTATCTCTCTCTCTCTCTGCAGCTGCTACAGTAGTAGGATTCCATATTACTGTTTCTAAGTTTCTTTGGTGGTATTCATGGCTCCCCATATTTTCTCTTCTAACCTGTTCTTCTGTCCTTCATTATGGTGTAACCCTTATGGTTCTTTCATTCCCTTTTAACTCTTTACACCACTGAATTCAGTCTTCCCTCCCTTGACCGGACCCCTGGTCATTGCATGAACCTTGTGGATATTCTAAATGGAACATTAACATCTCAGGATTCAAAGTTGACATCCACAAATGAAAGAAAACATGTGTCTTTTGTCTTCCTGAATCTGGGTTGCCACACGCAGAACTGCTCAATTGGTTTTGTTTCCTTGTTTGAAATCTTGCCATTCTTTAAATTTTTTTCAGTTGCATCAGTCCCTGAATTTCCAGTGAAGCCACTGTACCAGTAAATTTCTCTAATGTGCTTCCTTCTTTAAATCCATAATGAACTTTATTTCAATAAAAGATAAAAGGTAAATAAAATACCAAAAATTGGATGCAAGGGCTCAACTGCAATGCCATGATAGTAAAGGTATTCTTGTTATAGAAAATTTGTTAATATTTGTTTTAAATCATGTGATCATTTTCCCTTATTAGGTTAATGTTTTATTAGTCAAAACATCAATGTTATTTTTTCACCACACTGATGAAACTCACATTAGTAACTAAATATCATTCAACAAATTGTATCAATAATTTCAAAATTAATAAGTATTATCCATGGATCTCAATAAATTTTTACAGTTTTGCACAGACTGGTGAATTGTGTTTCATGGAGGTCTTTATGCAGAATACACACTCATCTGGATAGTTTCATTGTAGTAAATTCAACAAAGGTCTTTGATTTTCCTAGAATTTCTGCCATGTATGTCAGCAGACCAAGGAAGTACCCATGCCAAAGTACTGATGAGGCCTCTGACCAGTTCTCTATTCTTAAAATTTCTTTCATGAAAAGAGTTAAAGAGGAACAAACTGAGTCTTCTCCTATGTCCCCATATCACTGTGAACTTCTCAACATTTACATATTTTTAATCTTTTACATCAGCACAGCATTCAGATGAGACAAAAACCTTATGTGGTTAAATATATAAAATTCTCTTGATGATTTGATGTTTTGCTTAGGAGATAAAAAGATGTATTAGGGATATTTCCCACATAAACCAAAGTTTTTCCAAACCAAAACAGTGAATAGCAAAGGTCAGGTGCCCAGATGTGCCCCTCATTGAGAAGTGCCATAAAAAGCAAGGGAAAATTGAAGAGTGCTTGTCCTGAAGGAAGAAATTTTAACTTATAAACAACTGTCTTAAGACCATTTTGATACTGGGATTGTTACTGGGGATCCCTCATTGCAAGAAGTTTGGAAATGCATTGGGGAAAAAGAAATAGTCATTGATGTGGGAAGTCCTTTGTATATGTGTTGCTTTTATTGGTCAATGAATAAAGAAACTGCCTTGGCCTGTTGATAGGGAAGAGTAGAACTAGACAGAAAAAACTAAAATGAATGCTGGGAGAAATAAGGTGGAGTCAGTGAGATGCCATGAACCCCCACCAGAGACAGATGTTTGGGATGGAACCTACCCAGTAAGCCACAGCCACGTGGTGATACACAGATTAAAGGAGATGGGCTATTTTAGGATATAAGAGTTAGGCAGAAATACACCTAAGCTATTGGCCAAACTGTATTGCAAATAATATGGTTTCTGTGTGATTATTTCAGGGTTTAGCAGCCAGGATCTAACTAGTGACCTCCTACAAATTCATTTCAAAAAAATTCATTTCAGAAGAGCATGCTCCTGTCCTGTACCAATGCATCTCTGAGTACTATGCATGCAGAGTCTTGAGTTCATCTCCAAAGTCTCATAAAGGTTGTGTGTGACTGAAGTGCATATATGAGTAAGTTCTCTGTCAGTGGTACAATGACATAGTGTCCTAGTGATGAGCTATTGAGCCATACAAACACGAGTCTGCATTCAGTATAAATACAACATGCAAAGAAGCAGAGAGGCAAGGCAATGAGTGATAGAGACTAATGCAGGCAGACACAGGAGACAGCTTGGGTGATGATCAGTGCTGCATAACTACTGTCTTGAACATGATGAACATTAATGATGAGTAATTAAAGAAAAGGGAAACATTTGGCTCTAGTAATTTAATATAGAGTGACATCAACTGCAAAATTGTGGCATGTGAATTTTAGGGCATTATTTCTATTTATAGCATGTTTTTCAGAATCTTCTTACAATACGATGGGTAATCAGAATTTCATATAACACTCTTGTTAACACACTAACTTACATTGGTTTTTCTTGAACTGTACATTGAAACAAGAGACTTATTAATAACATAAATAAAGTGATATGTTAGCATGCAGATACTTAATGGAATTACTGAGAGAAAGAACCATGCTTCAAGAAGGTTTTCAGTTCCAGTTTATATAGTATCTCAAAATAGAGGGAGAAGGAAAGGCAGGGGGAGCAGGTAGAGGGAGAGAAGTAGGGAGGGAGGGAGTAATGGAGGAAGGGTTGGAGGGACACAGAGCAACATACTTTTTATAGAAATGTATCAGGGTGACAAAGGCAGGACGTGGACTTTTCAATTTTATAAGTGGTGTCTAGAGAAGAAGGGCAGGGAGTGCGGGTAGTTAGCATGGCTCCTTTTTGTAGATTCTCAAGAAAAGTTTGCAGAACAGTGAGTGGCTGAACTTTTCTGTACCATTCTGATGCAGTTTTAGCAGAAGGTAGAGGCAGGATGGCTTTTAGCTTTATGAACTGATATTGTATTTAGCAAATTAAAGGAAGGCAGAGAGTTTTTTCGTGATTCTGCTAAGAAAGAAAGAAAGAAAGAAAGAAAGAAAGAAAGAAAGAAAGAATTTTTTAGTTCAGCCATTCTCCACAGCCATTGGAGAGTTATTCCGATTTTTCACTTATTTCCTGTACTCATATCATAACCAAATTAGCAGTTCCTTAAAACAAGACTTGTTATTTAGAGTTGATGTTGTATTTCCTAGAATGGGTAAAACATGCTTCCAATATACTCTACTGATTATTCAACACATTCCTAATAAGTTTTACATCCATATCTATAGCAGTTTATACATTATTACAAAATAGTCATTGTATTTTAGTTTGAACTTCTCCCACTGAAAAGTATCAGTAGCAGTTTTCCTTATTGGATGGAAGAAAACCTTGAGGGCTAGAAAGATGGCTCAGCAGTCAAGTGGGCACTGCTCTTGCAGAGTACCAGAGTTCTGCCTCCTGCACACATTCTGTGAGGCTTAGAACTTGTTGTAACTACAGCTTCATGGGATCTGATGTACTCTTTATGAACGTACACACATGCACATGTACACACACAACTGAAATTAAAATAAATATGTATATTTTAAGAAGCAAAAAGAAGTCTCCTATTTAAATGCTAAATTCAGCTACATAGGCCAAGTTTCTCCATTTAAAGTCAGTTCTCTCTATGTTTTCTGTCTTCTGACTGATATATTGTATACTTTCTGTCTGGCTCCTCCTGTTATAGAACTTCTTGTCAATATATTTCACAAATATTTAATAAAAATGGTACCGTTCAAGTATTGGGGAAGAAATTTGCCTTATCTTACCATTCTCATCATTTCTCCCTTCTCTTGTAATTGCACTGATGGATCCTCCTCAGGCCCTTTCCTGTACTTCCCTGGATTTCTTGGCTCAAAACCCAAACTTCTACTCAGGACTTCTGAAAAGGATATTCAGCTGGTGAGAGTTTAAGACCAAGACACATGGGTAGAAAAAAAAAAAGACTGAAAGTCACAGCTGGCTTTTAAAATGTACTGTTATTTCTTGAATGTCTTGCTATCATAGATGGAATCTTATTGTTCATACACATACCTAGGGGTCCTACTTGCTGGAGGGAGAGGGCCCGCTTGTTTGTC
>LOEQ01004578.1:64439-85205 GCA_001685075.1 Bramus lutescens
AAAAGGTCAGTTGGGAAACCTTGTATCTCAGGGCATGGGACCATAACTAAACTTCTTTTCTCCATAAACTGTGCATTGCATGATGGTACAGACGGAAGACAATTAAAGGTTTTCTTGGCACACAAATAGTACTAACTTAAAAGATATTTATGGTTCCCATCATCGCTAACACCTTGGGATTTTATGGTCCTAATCCTATGTAAGTTTTTCAGACAACTAGAATCTTGTGTACCACTCCCCTTCATCTTTGATATGAGTCAAAGTAATGCATATTATTTTCAGAGTATGAAAGGCCCATACCCATAATGCATAGACTTGAACCTTGAGGAACATAACATTATATTTTAGGAGAAAAGACTGCCTTTTAATCTCTCTCTCTGATTCATTCAAAGACTCATTATTTTTTTTTTAAAATTCAGGTAAAATGTAAATATTCATATATACAAATATTTTGCCTTTTCCAAAAAAGTTTAAGCATTTATTCTACAAAGGGAGAATCCCTGAAAACAAAAACTGTTATAACTCAGTGACTGTGCTAATGTTAAAAACAAAGAGAAAGAGTAATTATTAATTCTTATCTATTCTAGATTTGAAATGACATATAGTTTACTTTCTTGCAAAATTTGTGGTAAGTAATTCCTTGTTGTAATACAAAGAAACTGTAAATGTACCTAGTAGAGAATATTTTCACAGGTGGTAAAAAGTAAAATGTTAAATGTGGGGTCTCTCTGAAAATGATTAAATTGATTTTCTGTAATAACTTTGTGCTTTGCTTTGTTTTCAAAAGCGTAAATAGGATGACAATTTAGATATACATATGCCCTCTGACATTTCCAATTAATTATAGGCATTTAACTAAAATGGTTAACAAGTTTAATTTGAGTCAGAGGAAAGTATAAGTGATGGTATCTATGTAGACAGAGGCTGCTCATTCGTTCTTAACCGCTCAGACCTGAATAATCACACAGAAACTATATTAATCCAACACTGCTTGGCCAATAGCTTAGACATACTCCTGGCTAACTCTTATATCTTAAATTAACCCATTTCTATTAATCTATGTACCACCATAAGGCTGTGGTCTACCAGTAAGGTTTTCTGGGATCTTTCTCCTTCAGCAGCCACATGGCTTCTCTCTTACTCTGCCTACTTTCTCTCTATATCTCTGTTTGCATTTCTTGCTTGGCTTTACTCTACTAAGCCATTGGCCAAGACAGCTTCTTTAATAACCAATAGTAATAAAACATATTCATAGCATACGGGGGGAATCCCAAATCACCTCTGATTTATTTATGTTTTGAACTCAACACCTTCTGTCATAAATTTTGCTTATTGAAGTAGTATTGAAAATATATACATGTCATGCTATGATTTTTTATTTTATATTTTAATTGAAAATAGATTATTTTCCTATCATATATCTTGATTATAGCTTGCCCTTCCTTTACTCCTACCAGTATTTTCTCCCCTCCCATCCCCTCCAATCCAAACCCTTTTAATCTATCATTGGAAGAGAGGAGTCTTCTAAGAGATAACAACCAAAGACAAAATACAATATAATAAAATAAAATAAAAACAATCACACTGTTTCTAGACCAGGTAACCCAACAGAAGGGCACGAGCCATAAGAACAGGCACAAGAATCTGAGATCCACCTATTCACATACTCAAGAGTCTCATAAAAATATAAAGCTGAAAGCTAGACTATAGATGAAGAGGACGAGGTGCAGACCCATGTAGGCCTGTGATTACTGCTTCAATCTCTGAATTCACATTAGACTTGTTCAGCTGGTTTAGAGAGCCTTGTTTTCCTATTGTCCCCCTTCCCTTCTGAATTTTACAGCCTTTCAGTCTGGTCTCTTCTTATGTAAAGTTCCTTAAACTCACAGGGGTGGAATTTGGTGGTGACATACATTTATAGCTGTGTGTTTCAAGGACTGATGATCTCTGTATAATGTCCACTTGTGGGTCTTAGCATCTGTTCTTGTCTGCTATAAGAGAAAGCTTCTCTAATGATGTTTGAATAAGGCACTAATGTATGAGTATAGCAGAATATCATTAGGAGTCATTATAGTGATACATTTAAAAAAAAACAAGTAGTGTTTGGTTTTACCCTATGTCTCTGTGTTATCCAGTCTCGGGTTCTTGGTCACCTAAGCACTGTTAGTTATGTGTTTAATCTTGTGTGTGGTTCCTAAATCAAATCACACTTTATTTGACTCATTCTTTGGGTGTATGTATAAGAGTGGTAAAGCTGGATCTTGAAGTAGATCAATACACAACCTTCTGAGAAACCACCATATTGATTTCGATACTGGTTATACAAGTTTGCATTTCCACTAGCAATGGATGAGTGTTCCCCTTATTACACATCATCACCAGTGTGAACTTTCACTTGTATTTTGATGTTATGTATTCGACAGGTACAAGATAGAATCTCAATGTAGTTTTCATTTCCACTTCTATGATGGGTAAGGGCTTTGAACACTTATCTATTTCACAGCCATTTGAGTTTCCTGTTTAGATACGTACCCCATTTATAAATTGGGTTATTTGTTGTTTAGATATCTAGATTCATGAGTTCTTTAAATATTTTAGATTTTAATCCTCTATCAGATGTAGAGGTAGTTAAAAGGATTTTCCCATTCTGTAGGGTGCTGCTTTGTTTTAACGATAGTGTCTTTCTCCTTGCAGAACCTTTCAGTTTCATGAGTTCCAATTTATTAATTCTTGATCTTAGTACCTGGTCTTACAGAATTCTGCTCAGGATGTCTTCTTCTCTGCTAAAGCATTAAAAGCTACTCCTTATACTCTTTAATATCTGGTTCAACATATCTGGTTTATGTCAAGGTTCATTTGGACTTGGGTTTTGTGCAAGGAGTAAGTATGAATCTATTTGCATTCTTCTATATGCAGACATGCAGCTTGAGCACCACTATTTGTTGAAGATGCTCTCTTTTTTTTCCCCAAGTGTTTATTTCTGGCCTCTTTATAAAAGAAATCAGATGTTCATATATATCTGGACTTATGTCTGTGTCTTCAATTCAATCCCAATGGACAATATATTTATTTTGTGCCAGTATGATGGCGCTTTTCTTACTATAGGTTTGTAGTGCAACTTTCAAAATGGGATGGTGATACCTCAAGCAGTTATTCTGTTTTTCAGGATTGTTTTCGCTGTCCTAGAGTTTCTTTTTGGGCTCTCATATGAAGCTGAGAATTGACATTTCAAGATCTGTAGAGAATTGTATTATTATTTTTCATGTGGCTTGCCATGAATCTGAAGATTTCTTTTGGTAGAACAGCCATTTTTACTTTGTTAATTCTACATATCCCTGGGTATGGAAAATCTATCTATCTTTGGATATTGTTTTTATTTCCCCTCTTCAAATTCTTGAAGTTTTTTCATGCAAGTGTCTTACATGATTAGTCAAAGTTAATTCAAAATATTTCATATTATTTGAGGTTATTGTGGATGGTGTTGTTTCTCTTATTTCTGTCTCAAACCATTTGTAGCGTGTATATAAAGAAAGACTACTGATTCTTGTGAGTTAATTTTGTATCAAACTACTTTGTTGAAAGTGTTTATTAGCTCTAGGAGTTCCCCAGTGGAATTTTTTTGGATCACTTATGTAAACGCTTATTTCATGTGCAAATAAAACTACTTTGACTTTTACCTTTGCTTTTTGTTTCCCAATGGTCTCCTTCAGTTGTCTTTTGCTCTAGTTAAGACTTCCAGTACTGTAATGAATAAGTATACGATTAGACAACCATGTCTTGTTTCTGACTTTAGTAGAATTGCTTTGAGTATCTCCGTATTATTTAATTTGACATTGGCTATGGGCTTACTGTAACCTGTCTTTATTATGTTTAGGTATAGTTCATATAGTCTAATCTCTCCAATACTTTTATTATGACAAGGTATTGGATTTTGCAGAGGCCTTTTCTGCATTTAATGAGATGATCATATGCTTATTTCTATCAGTTTGTTTAAATGATAGATATATTGACTGATTTTTGTGTATTGATCCATCTCTGACTCTTGATCATGAGTGTCCTTGATCATGGTAGATAATCTTTTTGCTGTGTTCTGGGATTTGGTTTGCAAGTATTTTATTGAATATTTTTGTACCTATTTTCACAAAGGAATTTAATCTATAATACTCTTTCTTTATTAGGACTTTCTGTTGTGGGTTTGTCAGGGTAACTGGCCTCAAAAATTAATTGTGTAATTTCTCTTCTCTTTCTATGTTGTGGAATAGTTTCAGGAGTATTAATGTTAACTCTTTGAAAGTATAGTTGAGTTTTGTATTATCTTGCCTTGGGCTTCTTATTGTTTTACTTCAGGATATAGGTTTGTTTAAATTGCTTATCTGATCTTGATTTAACTTTTGTAGGGTAAATGGTACCTATCAAGAAAATCATCCATTTCTTTTAGATTTTCCAATTTGATGAAGTACAGGCTTTTAAAGTATGACTTAATGATTCTCTATATTATTTGATCTCCAGTTTTTGTTTCTTATTTTGTTGATTTGGATATTCTGTCTCTATGTTTTAGTTAATATTCATAAGGCTTAGTCTATCATATTGATTTCCTCAAGGAACCAACTCCTTGTTTCATTGACTCATTGTATTGTTTGTTTTGAGTCTATAAAACCTATAAAAGCTTTTATTTACTTTAGCCTTGAGCTTTATTATTTCTAGTCATTTATTTCTTGTGTGTGATTATTTGTTTTTGTTCTAGAGTTTTCAGTGTACTGTTAGGCTTTTATGAGATTTTTTCCAAATTTTTTATGTAATCATTTAATGCTCTGAATTTGCATCTTAGAACTGTTTTCAATGTGTCCCATATGTTTATGTAGTGTATTCATTTTCCTTGAATTCCAGATAGTTTATTAATTTCTTCCTTTATTTCTGTGTTGACCACTTTTATATTCCATAGATTGTTATTTAGTGACCAAGAGTTTGTAAGCTTTCTTTTGAATCGGAAGTTTTTAATAGATCTTAACTCTCGTAGTCTGATAGAACGTAGGGAATCATTTCAATTTTCCTGTATCTGTTGGGACTTGCTTTGAGTATGTGGTCAATTACAGAGAACATTCTAGAATAGGTTGAGAATGTATATTCTTTTGTGTGTGGGTGAACTTTCCTATCAATATTTGTTAGATTCCTTTGGTTTATAACATGTGTTAGTTCCAGTATTTCTCTGTTTAGATTTTTGTCCATTGGCAAGGGTGGTTCATTGAAGTCTCCCACTATCAATATGTGAAGGTCAATAGGTTATGCATGCTGTATTAGCATTTCTTTTACAAATGTGTTTGCATTTGTATATGAGAAATAGATGTGAAAAATTGCATTGCCTTCCTGGAGAATTTTTTCTTTGGTGAGTATGTGGTATCTTTCACTATATCTTTTCATTAGTCTCAGTTAGAAGTCTGTCTTATCAGATACTAAAATGGCTATGCCAGCTTACTTATTAGGTCCATTTATTTATAATATCTTTTTCCTACACATTAGCCTCAGGTGATGTCCAAAATTGTTGTTGACTTATTTTTCTTGGATGCATCAGAAGTGTGTTTTGGGGGAGGCATCTATTCTGTTTCTCTGGATCTTTTTGTTGGAGAATTGAGACAAATATTCAAATGAGTCAATTACCAATGATTATTTATTCTTGTTATTTTTGTTGGCTATGGTTCTCAAGGTGTGTATAAATGTGTGTGTGAGAGAGCATGTGTGATTTTGTTTTGATTTTGATGGTGTGAGATTATTTATTTTATATGTTTTCCACTATGTAGTTAGCCTCCTTAGGTTGGAGTTTTTCTTCTAGTACTTTCTGTAGAAATAAATTTGTAGACAGATAATGTTAAAATCTGTCTTCACTGTGGAATATCTTTTTCTCCTTCCTGGTGACTGAAAGTGTTGCTGGGGATAGTAGTTTTGGCTGACATTTGTGCCTTCTTAGAGTCTGCAGAGCATCTATCTAGGCCCTTTTTGATTTTACGATCTCCATTCAGAAATTAGGTGTAATTCTATTAGGCTGCATTTATATGTTACTTGCTCTTTTTCTCTTACAGATTTTTTTATTCTTTCTTTGTTCTGTAGTATTAGTGCTTTAATTATTGTGTGGTGACTGGACTTTATTTTGTTCCAATCTATCTGGCATCCTTTAAGATTCTTATACCTTTTTAGACATCTCCTTCTTTAGGCTATGAATATTTTCTCCTATGATTTTGTTGAAAGTATTTTCTGTGTTTTGACCCTTATTTATTCTCCTTCTGCTATCACTATCACTGTAGATTTGATCTTTTCATAGTCTCTCAGATTTACTAGATACTTTGCATTAGAACTTCTTTGATTTAACATTTTTTGACTTAAGTATCCATTTTTTTCTATCACATCTCAATGCCTGAAATTCTCTCTTCCATCTCTTGTCTTCTGTTCGTGAAGCTTGCCACTGTAGTTCCTGTTTGAATTAATTTTTTTCAGAATTCACTCCATTTTTTATTGATTCTACTTCCTTTTCCATATCTTGAACAGTTTTATTCATTTCCTTTCTGTTTGTGATTTTCTTGATTTCTTCAAGGGCCTTATTTATATAATTTTTAAGGACCTCTTCATATAGGCAGTTTTAAGATCTTTTTCTCATACTTCAGCTATTCAGGGCGTGCTGTGGTAGGATAGCTGGATAAAATGGAAATACATTGCCCTGTCTCTTATTGATTGTGTTTTTATGCTGGCATCTTGGATTCTAGTAGTAAGTCAATTATAGGTCTAGGTACGTATTTCTGGATTTGTCTTTTTGGTGGATGTTTTGTTCCCTGGTTTCTGTTTCCTCTCTTGATTTTCAGAGAGTGTGATACCTGTGCGCTGTCTAGTAGGAAATTATCTTTGGATTTGATCTCATTGAGGGCACTGATTGATATCAGTAAAACCCAGTTCTGGGTAATGGGAGCTGATAATTAGGAATGGGGATATGTTGGGGGGCTGATGGGGTTCACAGGAGTAGGAGAGCAGAGTGTTCGACCCAGATGTGTTTATTTAGTCTCTTTTGAATGGGGAAAGTGAAAAGAAGTCATCTCAGAAGGTCTGCTATTGCGTTGTGAGTTAGAATGGGGGCTTTAATTAGAAGAAAGGAGACAGATGATCTACAGACAGTCCACCTGCTACGGTATCACTTGTGGCCTATGGGTTAGCAAGAGGTTGGGGCTAGGATAGAACAAAAGTTGGGGGAGGAAGGCTGGGAGTGGATGACCTGTAAGATGCACAAGAAATGTGGTGGTGGGGACCGCGGCTGGTGTCCTGCTCTAGAGGTAGGGATGATTTGGAGGGAAAGGAGGATGGGCGAATGTCTTAAGTTGCCTTACCTGTTTCAGTGGTCTGCTTTTCATGTGTGTTTCCAGGGAATGACTTCTGGTGTTGGAGGGTGGAATAACTGGATGAGATGGGAAAAGAAAGATTAGAGGAGAAAATCTTTGTGATTCAATGGAGACAAGTTCAGTAAGGAAACGGAGAATGTCTGAAAGTTTCTAATACATCCGGGAATGAGACTGGGGAGATTGAACTGGAGGAGAAGGAGAGGTGTAAATCTGCTTTCATCCTTTTTGTGATTAATTGCTAAATTGTACCGTATCTCATTTTAGATGTTCATTCCTGTTTTTTTTTGTTGTTGTTTATTTATACCTTTTCCTACTTGTTCTGTTGTCTGTGTTCATGCTATTTAATTTTAGTTGTGGAGTTGAGTTTTTTACCCTTGCTGTTGGTTGTGTTGCATTTGCTCATGTCTGACAGAGTGGGTGATGTCATGGTAAGCAAGCGATATTCTCTGCAGAGAATGGTCCTTGAGAGCTGTGCTACAGGTTTGGATGAGTTAGCTTATTAAGTAGAATGGCTAGAGTAAAATAAAATAGTAAAAAATTTTTAACACAGTTCTAGGACACTCTGTTTGTGCCCAACATGGGACAATATATGTTTCACACCTGTCTGGATGTTCAGGACCGCAAATCTGTGAGGTAGTCTGAAAATCTTCAGATCTCTGCTGATGACTCAAAGGCTGTATTTGAAATGAGTAGTTTCACAGAATTTAAGTGTGCACAAATCATCAAAAAATCAGTATAGCAATTACTTTGCTTTAAGAATATCTAGTATTTCTATGGGATGCAAAGTGTTGTTTAATTATTTGGTTTACATATAACTTGGAATGCTTTAGGATAAATTTAAGTCTCCTGTAAATTATTTTAAGTCTCTCTTTAAGGTGTTGTGTTGCTGTAAATTATATCAGAGTCTAAAATATATTATATAAGCCTATTTACTCTTGACAATTTATATTTACTAAAAGCAAAAACAAATAGTAAAGTCGCTTGGATCAGAAATGCTGCCAAGGGAAATTAGAGAGATGGCTCAATAGTTAAAATCAGTGGTTCAGTTCCCAGCACCTACATTGTAGTTTAAAATAATCCCTAACTCTCTTCTAGGGAAGCCAATACTTTATTCTGACTTCTGTAGTTACCAGGCACTCAAGTAAAACACAAAAATACATATGGACACAATAGTTATACATATAAAATAAAAATAAATTTAAAAAATAAAGAATGTTACCAAGTGGAACTAAGGTCTCTTGCTTGTAATGAAGTTCAAAAAACCTGATAAAATAGTTTCCATTTAAAAGAACTTTTAGTAACTAATATTGATTCCTCTTTTCAATTTCTTTTCCCTTTTTCTTTTTGAGATTATTTTTTTAATGACAATATTTATTGCTTTCCTTTCCTTCCTCTAGTCCCTCCTATATTACCCTCCCTATTCTCCTTTAAATTCATGGCATCTTTTTTTCATTAATTGTTACTGCACATATATACACATATATATTCATAAATATAACTCTTAATTTTACTTGTTTTTTTAACTTTAATTTTAACATTAATTTAACTTTAATGTTACTTGTATTTAAGTTTTCAGGACTGTCTGCTTGACACTAGACTATGAATTGATCTGCTCCTTCCTGGTGAAGGCCACCTATTCTGCTCCCAACTTTACTCAGTCAACCTATGGTTCTTTCTGTAGGATTGAGGCCACCTGAACTTTTCTCCACACACTTTGGCATGTTCATTGGTGTCCTTGTTTAGCTCATGGTTGAACTGCTGTGCTGGTGAAACATGGATCTTTTGTTGCTTGAAGATACAATCACAATTGCACAGCAAAGTCCATGACCTTTTGGCTGTTACCTTCTTTCTACTTTCTCTTCCATAATATTCCATGTATCTTAGGTGCAGGAATGTTTTATAGACATATCAGTTGGGATTGGGCTTTAAAACTCTGCATTTTAGTTGGTTGTGGTTTTCTGTACTGATCTCCATCTGAAGCGAAGGAAAGTTTCCTTGATGAATGGTGAAGAGTACACTTATCTATCGGTGTAAGGACAAATGTTTACAGATTGTTGTTAGGGATTATGCTGGTTTAGTACATTAGTAGTTAATTGACTATCCTCCAATAATTGTGACTTTGCCATCACTATGTAGTCAGGTAGGTTTCCATTCCCAGTCATGGTCATTCTCCTTCTTTTGCATAGGTCTTAAGTACAATTAGCAAGTTATTGGTTACTGTCAAGTTATGTATGTTCCTGCTGTCCCCTTAGGACTGTTGTGCCATGCTCATCATTGACATCATTTATAGGCATCACTGCTGTTAGGACTGTTCATTGCCTTCCTCTAGAAACTTGCATGATCCTTCTGGTACCACAAAGGAGTTGACTTTCAGATCTTCCTCATTGCTGATTCCATTTGGAGATCCTCCCAGGGCTCTGAAGTACTCTGTAGGGTGTTGCAAGGAACAGCTTGTTCATCCTGGCCTCCTGGCTAGCTTAGCCCTGAAATAACCACACAGAAATTATATTCATTAAAACACTGCTTGGCTCATTAACTTCTAACTCTAACTTCTTATTAGCCAACTCTTATTTTAATTTAACCCATTTCTATTAATCTGTATATTGCCACGTGGCTGTGGCTTACCTGGTAAAATTCCCAGCATCTGTCTCTGGTGGCTCAATGGCTTCTTCATAACTCTGTCTTCTTTCTCCCAGCACGCCATTTAGTTTTCCCTGCCTACCTCAGTTCTGCCCTATCAACAGGCAAAGGCAGTTTCTTTATTCATTAACCATTGAAAGCAACACATAGACAGAAGGACCTCCAACACCAGCTCCCCCTTTATGTTTAAACAAAAAGGAGGGTTTAACTTTAACATAGTAAAATTCCATATAACAAAACAAGTAGCAAGCAAGAATTACAGTTACAATATTTCTATTTACTTTATCTTTTATCATAATTAAGGAAAACTATAACTATCTCTCTATCTTTTTGGTATATACCAAGGAGTTGTATTGATGGATCTATCTATGGTAGATCTGTTTTTATATTTTGGAAGCTACTCCACACTGATTATCATAGTGGCTGAACCAAGGAATTGGAGCAAACAGTAGTACTACACGCTATAAAGCCTGTGATCACAACAATGATTAGCTTAGCAAGATATCCCTAATGGTATTATAGACTGCTTATTTTGTAGATAATCACCAGCTACCTAATTGAATAAAAAGCTTGCTTGATGAAAGAAAATTCATGTCTTTTACTTGGCTAATTGCTCACAGCTGGAGTGTTGTAGGTGCTAAGTGTATGCTAAAGCAATTTTCCTAAACTTATGCAGTTTTGAATTATATTTTAAATATTTCTTATCCCCCCAAAATACACGTGTTTTCACTCCACATCAAAGGAAAAATTAAATAGTGAAAAGAAAACAGAAAGATACATCCATGAACTCTCAAGAATATAGTTCTACTACTTCAATAAAACACCATGACCAAAAATAAGTTGGGAAGGAAAGGATTATTTCCTTACATTTGGGAGGCAGGAGCTGATGCAGAGGCCATAGAGGAGTACTGCATACAGGGCTGGTCCCCATGAATTGTTCAGTCTACTATGTTTTGCAATCAGGACCACCACCAGCCTGGGAATCAAACCACGAAAAATTGCCTGGTCCCTTCCCAATCAATCAATAATTAAGAAAATGCCTTTAAGCCAGATTTTAATGAAGGAATTTTCCCAATTGAGATTTCATCCTTTCAGATAACTCTAGTTTGTATGTCAAGTTATCATAAGACTAGTCAGCACATCAATAAGGTCTCATCCCTGAGAGAATAACTAGAGGTGGTCAATGGCTTTTGAGAGAGAGATAGAATCAATTACTTCCATGGGTGAGCTCACACATAGGTTGCCCAACCCTAAATGGTTAGGTCTGAACACATACAGTATGAGTAATGTTAATTAAACTCAATAGCTTTTATATGCAGAAGAGAGAATGAATTTCAGAAGAAGTGGGGTAGAACTGAGGCAAGGTAGGATGAAAGCAGTTTAGATACAGTGCTCATATATGATGTTGAACTATAAAATTTTAAATGCAAATAAATTTAGCTAAGTGTGGCGGTATATACTTATATTATTACCACTCAGAAATCAAGGGCAGGTGGATGTCTAAATCTCAGGCCAACAAAACCACAATAGATTCCAGGACATCCAGGGCTACACAGGGAAACCTTGTTTTGAAAAACAAAAACAACAAAACAAAACAAAATTAGAAAACAAATTTAAACAGACTGCTTAACCTCTCATATCTCTAACCCTAATGTAGACAAAGACTGATCATTCATTTCTTGCTGCCCAGACCCGAAATAATCACACAGAAGCGATATTAATTAAAACACCACTTGACCCATTAATTTAGGTTTCTTATTAACTAACTCTTATGCCTTAAATTAACCCATTTCTATCATTCTGTGTCTCACCACAAGGCTGTGGCTTACTGGGTAAAGTTCTGGCATTTGTCTCCTTCAGCAGCTACATGCCAAAGCAGCCTTATTCATTAACCAATAAAAGCAACACATATGAAGAAGGCCATCCCACATCACCCTAATATCCTTAAGACGCACTTACCACAGAGGGGTCTGAGACCCTCTCATCCTCTTTCAACATCCCCTGTTCTGTGGCTCCTTGCTGGACCACACAAGCTCAGTATGTTGGATATCTTCTATTTTAATCTTCTGTCATCATATAAGCTGTACATTTAATCCTTCCACAACTTTAATCACTTCCCCCTTCATAAAAATTTCTTTAATTTCTCACTATTGATTCTTCAAATTATGTCACTTCTTGAATATGATTTCTGCTCAGAATTGCCTAACTCCTGTCCCTGCGATGCTTTCCCATCAGCTCTCATATTCCTTCTTATTTATATATGTATGGTGTAAAATATGTATGAATATGCTAATGTATTATTGTCTAATTCTATCTGGTCTAATTGATACTCAGTATTTTAAAAATAATAATGTGTGTAACTTCAAATGAATTGTAATATATTTGGGCTAAATTCTCATTGCTCCACATTGGAACTCTACAATTCCTTATAAATATGTTCTTATTTGTGATTTGCCCCACATGGCTAACTACTGATGGGTGAACTTTGATGCAATAAAAAGTTCCCTACTTTTTTTTTAATCTCAAACTTTCAGAAGTTAAACTATTAACATCTGTGTTCTCTCTGGCAACTATGTAATAATTAAGGGATTTTTTTTGTACATTGCTTGAATCAATGCTAACTTTGTTTTATTGGAAAAGCAAGATCTGAGTCCTCACACTTCACCTAATGGTTACTTTAACTTTCGATGTGAAATACTAAATGTATTTTATTTTTTCTTTTCTTTGTTCTTTTTTGTTTGTTTTGTTTCATTTTTTTGAGACTGAGTTTCACTGTGTAATAGTACGGGATTTCCTGGAACTCACTTTGTAAACCAGACTGGCCTCAAGCTCACTGAGATCCATTTGCCTCTGCCTCCCAAGTGCTGGAATTAAAGGTATACACCACCACAGGCCTATAGTCCATGACCCCAGAGAAGCTAGGTAACAAGGAGAACCCTAAAAGAAACATCATGGATCCCCCTGGGAAGGGGAAATAGACAAGATCTTCTGAGAAAATTGGGAGAGTGGAGGTGGGAAGGGAGGAGGAGGGGAGAAGGGGAGGGGGAGGAGAACTTGAGGGAATGTGGTGGTCAAGAAGGAGGAAGAACAGAGAGGGAGAGCAAGGAAAGAGGTACCTTAACTGAGGGAGCTATTATGGGCCTAGTAAGAAACTGGCATTAGGAAATTTCCTAGGACTCTACAAGGATGACCCCAGCTAAGACCCGAAGCTTTGGTGGAGAGAGTGCCTGAACTGGCCTTGCCCAGTAATCAGATTCATGAGTGCCTGAATTGTCATCATAGAACCTTTATCCAGCAATCGAAGGTAGTAATGGCAGAGATTCACAGCAGAGCATTGGGCTTAGCTCCCAAAGTCCATTTGAAGAGAGGGAGGAACTATCCTATGAGCAAAGGAGTCTAGATCATGATTCGTATACCCACTGAAACAGCTTACCTGAGCTAATGGGAGCTCACCAACTATGACCTGACAGCGGGGNGGACCAGCTAGCATAGGACCAAACTAGGCCCTCTGAATGTGAGTGACATTTGCAAATCTAGGGCAGACTGCGTGGTGGGGGGCACTGACAATGAGACCAGGATTTTCCCCTAATGCTTTTACTGACTTTGTAACCCATTCTCTTTGGAGGGATACCTTGTTCAGTATAGATATAGTGTGGAGGTCCTTGGATTTGCCTCAGAAAATTGTGCTAGACTTTGTTGACTTCCATGTGAAGCCTTATCCTCTCTGAGGAGTGAATGGGGGGTGTTGTGGGGGAAAATGTGGAGGGGGTAGGAGGAGGGGAGGGAGTGGGGATTGGGATTGGTATGTAAAATGAGAAAAGATTGTTTTGAAATAAATTAAGCATGTAGAAAATGGAGAATAGTATTGAACTACTTGGCGCAGGAAAGGACTTTCTGAAAATGATACTGAAAGGGAAATCCCTAAGAACCAGTATTAAATGAAACCTCCTGAAACTGGAAACAAGCTGTATGGCCGAGGACAGCATCATTGGGACAAAACAGCAAGCTACAGAATGGGAGAAGATCTTTACAAATTACACAGATGATAAGTGGTGACTATCTAAAATATATAAACAACAACAACAAAACAACTGGGCATAAAAGAAAACAAGAAGTCAATTAAATGTTGGGGTACAGAAGTAAACCCAGAGTTCTCAAAAGATGAAATACAAATGCCTAACAGAGAAGTGTTCAGTGTTCTTAGTTTTCAGAAAATGATAATCAAAACTACCGTGAGATTTTGTCCTATACCAGTGAGAATGGCCCAGATCAGTAAAACAAATAGCAGTTCATGTGACAAAGATATGGGGAAAGGAGCACACTTATTCTGTGCTTGTGAGAGTGCAAACTTGCACAGCCACTTTGGACATCAAGGTGACAGTTCCTCAGAAAGTAAGGAATAGTTCTACCTCAAGACCCAGCTATGTCACTCTTGGGCCAGTGCCCCAAAATTATGAATCCTCATCTATGTTAATCGCTGCTCTACTCATAATTGCCCAAAATTTGTAAATGCCTAGATGTCCATAAAAAGATGAATGGGGCAATGAAGATGTGGTACATTTGCACCGTGGAATACTATTCAGCTATTAAAAGTGAAATCATAATGTTTGCTGGTAGATTGATGGAGCTAGCAAAAAAAAAATTATCCTGAGTAAGTTAACTCAGACACAAAAAGAAATATTACATGCATTCTCTCATATATAGATTTTAGTTTTTAAGCCACTGATATGATATATATACTACTATTATATATGCATATATGTATATATATATATTACTACTGTGGTTAGGTATAGAGTAAGAGACTAGCAGGAAATGTATGACTTGTCAAGGAATGATAGATAGAATATGTGAATGTATAATTATGGAGATAGTGGAAACGGGGATAGGAGTAGGAGTCTAAAATGGTGAGGGGGGAAAGAGCATAGAAGAAGGAATATGAGCAAGAACATCTAACTCTAAGGGTCATTTGTGGAGTCATATGGACACCTATGAGCTTCTTAAATGTAAGGTTCTTTAAATACATGTATAACTGAAAGAAATATAAATGGAGTCACAAAATAATGGCAGAGACAATGCCCCAACTAGGCATCTCATATCTCTGCCTTAAACATACCGCAAACTTGAGAGAAACCGGCTCCTGGACTGCCCAGGATATGAAAGAAGTCCGTGGTGTCAGCATACTAAGACTTTTCTATCTGAGGGTTTGTGGAAAACAGACACTCATACACTTTTCTGATGGATTCCTTCTCTGTTCTCTCGTGTTGCCGTAGCTTTCTTTCTTTGTTCTTCACAGCTAGATATACCCATCAAGATCTTTAAGGCAATACAAGAGTCACATATGAAAGTCGCATTCCGTTTCAGTAAATGATAAAAATAGAGTCATCTCGACAACTCAGAAGCAATAAATCTAAATAATTTGTTATAGATTAAGAAAGTTGCATTTTTCTCAGACAACTCCCTTACTGGTGGGCTGTAACTTACAGCTGCAAAGAAAGAATCAGTCATTAATTATCTATCTAGAGATGTAGTCTTATAAAGGGTTTTAAAGGCATTATAATCCTAACTTACTGAGATGTCTAAGAAAATACTTATACTTTGGAGTGTATAGACATTTTGAACTAATATTCTGTGAACAGAAGTTGTACAATGCTGGGCTTTTTTTGGACTCAGTGAGTGCCATGTTTGATGTGTCATAAATTCTTTAGTTTAGGCCCATGGTACTGTCAATCTTTTAGTATCAGCTTAGCTGACACTCCCCAAGGCATTGTGACACTAGCAGCGTTTTAAATCTCAGAATGTACTTTCTGTCCTGCGTGTAACTCTAGATGATAAAAAAGGAAACATAACTATTTCTCATGGAAATGAGGTCAAATTACTTTTTTGTAGCACTAACCAGCAAGATCTTCTCTTCCTGTGGTATTTCTGAACAAAAGCTGTATTAATTACTGTCCTAGGATAACAATCATACCAAGTAATGAAAGTCTGTGCAGCAATTAGGTTGCTTTGCACTTTTAACTCTGGCTCAACAAATCAGACAGCTTGGCTATATATCCTTGTAAACTAGATTGCATTTCTAGGAATAGTTTATTTTAAAAACCATAAGCAAGGCATCTAGTTTAATGTAAAGCTATTTTGAAGTTTTATATCAGCTGACAGTGCACAGCTCTCCTGGCAGCTGGGGAAAATTCCACCAGTTTCCTGTCAACCTAAGCTGTGATGTAAAACATCTCCTAGGAGCTCATACACTTTAACTTTGTGTCATTTTTTGTATTCATTTTTAATCATCAGAATTCTATAAAAGCTAACATTATTGATATCAATTATGCAATACAGGTTAAGGAGGAATCATCTAGACAAGCCACAGATAAATATGCCCAGTAGATTGTGATGTAGTCATGAGACCAACACACTGTGATAAAGGGAAATTTGCAGCAGCACAGGTGAAGTTACAGACAGAAGCAGAAGACATTCCAAAGTCTGTAGCCTCGTGGCATTTCCTAATGAGATTTTCCCATCAGAAAGTTTTCCTCCTGACGTGCTGACACCTTGAATATTAATTACCATCTGCTGTTAATAATGCACGGCCCATGGCAAAACATAGTGTCAGGATTGGTTTATATATAATTCAGTTGTTGGCCAAAGGGATCCCATGGAAACCCCTAACAACTTGGGCTATTGCCAAGGCTGTTAGTTGCTCTCCACCAGTAGAAGGTAAGGCTCTATTGTTGAAGAGGATATTTATATTTCTTCTTGAACACAGAGAAGAGTAGTCGAGCTGGGATTTAACTAGAGCCTTCATCTCTGCTGACTAATATTCAATGAACTGGAAGGTCCTCTGCATGCTTCCTAAGGAGAAAAATAATCATCAACCCACCTACAAATCTTTCAGTCTACAGTAGTGACCTGTTTGTAGGCTAAAGTCGTACAAATGTGGGTGTAACTAACCACTCTCAGTTTGGATTTAAAGCCCATTCTGCAAGATGAAGCCCATAACGAGGGTTGCTTGAATTGTTAAGAACTTGAGACTAGATGGTCCATGGACCTAGGCAAAACCGAGTACTGCTGAAGTAACATAGCAATAAAATGACTCCTTAGTGATATTCTACTACACCTGTAGATCAGAGCTTCACTCAGTCGTCATCATAAAATATTTCTCTTGTAGTAAATGGGAACTCTTGCAGAGACCCACAACAAGACAATGTGCAGAGAGTGCGAGCATTCAAGACACTTGTTCCTGAATTAATCAGGGGGCTATGTGGAAAGGGAGGTGAAAAGATTGTAAGAATTAGAGCAGCTAGATTGCTTCCTGAAAGAGTGATTTCCAGACATAAGGGGACTAATGTACCTATGACTTCACAGAAACTTTGTCAGAACGTATAGCTCCTGCACAGTTTTATCCTAATTTAATCCTTGAGCTGAGAGGGAGAATTGGGCATAAGCTCCCATTCATAAGAAGATATCTCCAATTTGCAACTCTTTGCAAAAAAAAATTCCATTATGGAGTCTCAAAGGACATATAAATCACACTTTGGGGTTGGCCCTATTCTTGATAGTAATGATCAATACAAAACAACTCAATGTTACTTTTGTAAGTTTTATTTGCTTTCTTTTTTAAACCTCATATTGCTTCATTTGGGCTTTTGAAAAATCATACTGGTACTTTGTGTATTATGGTTTTGACTTACGTGTTTTTGTTTGTGTGTTTTTTATGGTTATGTCTCTCCATGTATGAATCTTAAATTATATTTTTGGGTTTTCTTCCTAAAGAGAGAGAAAAATGAAATATGGAGGTGTGTAGTTGGACAGCTGGGGAGGTGGGAAGTATTGGGAAGAGATGCAGTAGGGGAAACTATAATCAGAATATACCCTGTGATAAAAATTTATTTTCAATAGTAATAGTGGGTTTATTACCCAGAACACTGATTCCCATTCAAAGGAAAAACAAGAGGACTGTGAAACCCTGGCAAACAAAAATCAATTCCATATCAAATATATACATAGTCTGAGGTGTTTCTGGCATCCCGCTCCTGGGTTTCTTTGTGAGACTCACTGAAGACTTGGTTCTAACATATAACAGGACACTTTGCTTTGCATATACTATCACATTACATGAAACCAATGCACACTGACAGAAAATTTTAGCTCATATCCAATGCTACTAATTGTTATGAGGTTTAGTGTCTTTACTGTACCTACAAAGTTCTACTCCTATGAAAATATGGTGGTTTTATTTTAAAAAAACAAGTCACTTTTTTATCCTATCCTTACCTAGTTTATAAATATGAAATTAATACACCTTTGAATTTTGTGTATCATGATGGTTGGTTTGAAAAATTATCATCTGAGTTGCTTATTTCAGTTGCAAAAATTATTGAATGAATTTCATCTTGGGATTAGGATAAAAATTTCAACAGTTTTTGAAAAGCCTACAAGTATTTTTCGGTCCCTTTTTCCTGTGGTGTTCTTAGAATTGGTTGCTATAAAATATCACCAAACTCTAAAAAAGATTTGAAGTTGCTCTATGTCCTGAATATTAAATATCCAGATTTAATTCTTTGTGCAAAAAATAAACAAATCCATCTGTTTACCATGGCCCACACAAAAGAGTAATATTGGAAGCACCAATATTAAATTTTAAATGTATTTGTGTAAGTACTATAAGACATTCTTGGGAAACAGACCAGCAAATGTCCATATATAATCTTATTCCAAGATCAAGCTTGGTATTATTTATTTAACTCCATACTCTTATTAAATAAGATGAGTACACATTCCTGGATACTAATTCATTGAGCCAAGTATGACAAGTGTCAATGAATTAAATAAAAGGATCAGCTTTTGAAGTAAGTTGTGTTCTTATTGTCTTCTTGATTCACAATTAGATGAGAAAGGATAAATTTAAAAGTATTCAGTCTGTTCACACAATTCCAAAAAATGTGTCAAGCAAATACATGAGCTTTAAATAAAATGTTCCTAGTTTATAATAAATCTGTCTATAAATATTTTCGTTCATTCATAGAGTTTTCAAACCCTCATCTTCTCTTCTTTATAGATTCAAAACTGTTTTTGTGTGTGCTCTTGAATGCAAACATGAATATGTGCTCACAACTAAAGGTGATAACATAGTAGAAATCTAAGAAAGCCCTAAGCACGTTATTTCAGTTTTGAATTTTATATCAGAGACAGAAGGTGACTTAATGCTCACTAACTCAAGGATGAGTCATAGAGACCAGATTTGCAGGATTGTTCTTTCTTATCTTTCTTTTGGAGTAATCAGAGTTACTTGGAATTTATTAGGCACTTGTGCATGGTCCTGAATTATGTACACCAAACTATGACTCACAAACGTTAAAAGGTTGAACTCCATGCAATGTAAAACAGGTATCAATGTACCTATTACTTTCATATTTTAACTCTTAATATTTCTATCATTTCTCAGTGTAATGAAGCACTTTTGATGCAGTCTTTCCTTCAGTGTCTTAGTGTGGTCTCTCTAGCACAGCTTGAGTTATCTATACGTCCATATTGCTCGAAGTTATTATCCATTCTTTAGCATGTCTGTAAAGTCATGTGTGGGTAACTGAAAGCATTGCCCTTGGCTCGAAAATGTTACCCATCACACTATGCTGTCAGTAGTTCTGAGAATCATAACCCATGAACTGAGCATTTTTCTTTCTTGTTCTTTTTATCTAAAGTCGAAGACAGGGGTTTGCTTGCTACAAGATGGTAATCAGGAACCTTTTAAAGTCCGGCTGCATCTTGCCAGAGATCTGCTGATGCTACAGGAGCAAGACGTTCTGTGTGTGTCTGGTGAGCCTTTCTATTCTGGTGTAAGTACCTTTTCCTTTGGCATTTTCTGCTTGTGCTTTTTGATGATGGAAATGCTTCTTCAAAGAAGGTGTGGAGCATAATTTCTCTCACTTTGGAACTAGTCAAAAGCCCTGTACGTAATTTCTGTTTACACTGCTCAGTAAACTACGTCCCTGTTTAAGGACATTGATTATGCCACAACACACTATAGAGCCTTCTTTCTTTGTCTACTCAGTCCTTGCTCTTGTATGGCAGGGAATGCAATCTGTATTGTCTGATTATGAAAGAGTACAGGGATAGTTTTCAACTATGCATCCTAATACTCTCAGCCCTGAGCTTATTAAGATAATACCACTCAGGATTGGTGCTGAATGCGATGGTAGAAATCATTTCCCAGTGCCCCTGAAGAGAGAGAGATTCAAGGCACTGCTCACTGAGTCCAACTGAATTATTTCCCCCTTGACTGCAGCTGAATGAGTATGCAGACCTTCAGGTTAGAATCATACAAGAGCAGTTACCAATGGGCACTCACTGTTCGAACATATGTGTGAAGCTCTGCTGAATCTAGCTTCAAGAGAAAAGCAAAAACATAAAATGTTTTATAAAAGCAATTGGTATACCTATTAGTACCACATCACACTATGCAAGACATCCTTAGTATGCTTTTTATTTAATTTAATATATTTTAATATACCACAAACTTTATTATAAAATATAAAATCTTTCTTTTCTGATTTTTATTGAGCTCTACATTTTTCTCTGCTCCCCAACCTGCCTCTCCCCTCCCTTTCAACCCTCTCCCAAGGTCACAATTCTCCCAATCTATTCAGGAGATCTTGGCATTTTCTACTTCCTGTGTAGATTAGATCCATGTATGTCTCACCTCTTAGGGTCCTCACTGTTGTCTAGGTTCTCTGGGATTGTGATTTGTAGGCTG
>LOEQ01004578.1:86850-101210 GCA_001685075.1 Bramus lutescens
GCTACTGGCCAATCAGCTTTTATTTAAAACATAATTGACAGAATACAGAATTGTTCCTGACCAGGCTACTATTTTTTTTTTTTAGTTAATCTTGTATCCTGTTACATTACTGAAAGTGTTTATGAGTTGTAGAAATTCCTTGCCAGAATTTTTGGGGTCACTTATATAAACTATCATATTATCAGTAAAGAGTGAGAGTTTGACTTCTTCTTTTCCGATTTATATCCTCCTGACTCCCTTTGGCATCCTATTGCCCTAGCTAGGACCTCAAGAACTATATTGAATGGATATGGAGAGATTGGACAACCTTGTCTTGTTCCTGATTTCAGTGGAATCACTGAGTTTCTCTCCATTTAGTTTGATGTTGGCTTGATGCATATTGCCTTTATTATATTTAGGTATGTTTGTTGTATCCCTGCTCTCTTCAAGACCTCTTATCATTCAGGGATGTATGTTTGAAAGCTTTTTCAGAATCTAACGATATTATCATGTGGTTTTTATTTTTCAGTTTGTTTATATGGTGAATTGACAGATTTTCATAGGTTGAACCATCCCTGCATCTCTGGAAAGAAGCTGACTTGATCAGGTTGGATGATGGTTCTGATGTATTCTTGGATTCGATTTGCCAGTATTTTGTTTAGTAGTTTTGCATCAATGTTCATGAGTTAGATTGGTACGTAATTCTCTTTCTTAGTAATGTCTTTATATGGTTCGGGTATCAGGGTAATTGTAGCCTCATAAAAAGAATTTGGTAATGTTCCTTCTGTTTCTATTGTGTGAAACAATTTGAACAGTATTGGTTTTAGTTCATCTTTGAAAGTCTTCTAGAATTATGAGCTGAAACCATCTATCTGGTCCTGAGCTTTTTTTTTTTNTTTTGGTTGGGAGACTTTTGATGACTTTTTATATTTCTTCAGCAGTTATAAATCTGTTTAATTTGCTTGTTGGCCTTGATTTAATTTTGGCAAGTGATAGTTATCCAGAAAGTTGTCCATTTTCTTTAACTTTTCCAATTTTGTGGAGTACAGGCTTTTGAAATAAAACCTGATGATTCTCTGGATTTCCTTCAGGTCTATTGTTATGTCCCCCTTTTCATTTCTGATTTTGTTAATTTGGATATTCTCTCTCTGCCTTTTGGTTGACTTGGATAAAGGTTTTTCTATTTTGTTGATTTTCTAGAAGAACCAACTCTTTAACTCATTGACCTTTGTATTGTCTTCTTTGTTTCAATTTTGTTGATTTCAGCTCTCAATTCGATTATTTCCTGCCTTCTAGTTCTCTTGGGTGAGTTTGCTTCTTTTTGTTATAAAGTTTTCAAGTGTTCTGTTAATTCACCAGTGTGGGATTTTCCCAGCTTATGTAGGCATTTATTGGTATGAACTTTCCTCTTAGCACTGCTTTCATTGTGTCCCATAAATTTTGGTATGTTGTGTGCTTATTTCATTGAATTTTAGGAATTCTTTAATTTCTCCCTTTATTTTTTCCTTGACCCAGTGATGATTCAGGTGAGCATTGTTTAATTTCCTTGTGTTTTTGGGCTTTTTGGAATTAGTATTGCTGTTGAATTCTAGTTTTAAGCCATGGTGATCTGATAAGATAGATGGGGTTATTCCAATTTTTTGTATCTGNTTTTGGTTGGGAGACTTTTGATGACTTTTTATATTTCTTCAGCAGTTATAAATCTGTTTAATTTGCTTGTTGGCCTTGATTTAATTTTGGCAAGTGATAGTTATCCAGAAAGTTGTCCATTTTCTTTAACTTTTCCAATTTTGTGGAGTACAGGCTTTTGAAATAAAACCTGATGATTCTCTGGATTTCCTTCAGGTCTATTGTTATGTCCCCCTTTTCATTTCTGATTTTGTTAATTTGGATATTCTCTCTCTGCCTTTTGGTTGACTTGGATAAAGGTTTTTCTATTTTGTTGATTTTCTAGAAGAACCAACTCTTTAACTCATTGACCTTTGTATTGTCTTCTTTGTTTCAATTTTGTTGATTTCAGCTCTCAATTCGATTATTTCCTGCCTTCTAGTTCTCTTGGGTGAGTTTGCTTCTTTTTGTTATAAAGTTTTCAAGTGTTCTGTTAATTCACCAGTGTGGGATTTTCCCAGCTTATGTAGGCATTTATTGGTATGAACTTTCCTCTTAGCACTGCTTTCATTGTGTCCCATAAATTTTGGTATGTTGTGTGCTTATTTCATTGAATTTTAGGAATTCTTTAATTTCTCCCTTTATTTTTTCCTTGACCCAGTGATGATTCAGGTGAGCATTGTTTAATTTCCTTGTGTTTTTGGGCTTTTTGGAATTAGTATTGCTGTTGAATTCTAGTTTTAAGCCATGGTGATCTGATAAGATAGATGGGGTTATTCCAATTTTTTGTATCTGTTGAGGCTTGTTTTGTTACCAAGTATTTGGTCCATTTTTGAGAGGGTTCCATCAGGTGCTGAGAAAAAGGTATATTCTTTTATGTTTGGATAGAATATTTTATAAAAGTCTTTTAAGTCCATTTGAGTAATAACATCTGTTAGTTCCCTTATTTCTCTTTAATTTTTTGTCTGACTGACCTGTGGTGCGAGTGATTTTGTTAAATATATTTTCTTTGCTTTTGAATTGAACTTGCCCTTCTTCTATACTTATTATTCTTAGGTTTGGTCTTTTCATGGTTCTCCAAATTTCCTTGATATTTTGTGTTAAGCTTTTGTTAGATTTACTGTTTTCTTTGACTGATGAGTCTATTTCCTCTATTGTATCTTCAGCACTTGAGGTTCTCTCTTCCATCTCTTGCATTCTTCTGCTTAGGCTTGAATTGTGGTTCTGGATCATTTTCTCATGATATCTGTTTCTATAATTGCCTTGCCTTGTGTTTTCTTTATTGTCTGTATTTCAGTTTTCAAGTCTTGAATATGTTTAATTGCTCTTTCATGGTTTTCCTTAATGGATTTGCTGATGTTTTCCAATTGTTCATCTTTTCATCCAGTTTTTGAGGGAATTTCTCATTTCCTCTTTAAGATTCTCAAACATTCTCCTTAAGTTATTTTTTAGGTCATTTTCTTCTGCGTCATCTATATTTGGTTGTTCAAGTCTTTCTATTGTAGGTTCTGTATATTTTACTGGTATCATGTTGCTCTTTGTGATATTGCATGTGTTCTTACCTTGTCTACTCATCTTTTCCTTTAATTGGTATGGTTGTGGCATACACTCTGCAAAATGTTCACCATCACAGGTCTGCTCTGGCCCAGGTTGCTGGCTCAGGCCTGCCTAATTTAATAAAGTTTTACTTATAAATCAATACATGTTCTATAGTTTAGCATTCATTGTGCCTATTACTGAAGACACCATTATTACTTCAGCAAAATGCATAGCAGACTTGTAGTTACTGAGCATGGAAATTTAACCTATTTTTTCCTGATAAACCACATTCACATTGTTTTCTGGGTGGTGAACACTGCTCACTTGTTTTCATATCTTTTCTTGCTAACAACCTTTAGGAGTCTCACAAGGTCTAAAATTAATAGTCTTTGCAAACTTAACATGAGGAACATTTTGCAGAGTGTTGTCTGTGCTTTTGTCATAGGCCATATAAAACACCCTAATTCATGGGTTCACTGTCAAGTCTGACTAAACTGTCCTGTGAGCTTGGGCTTTCCCTCCCTTGCTTTTTAATAGAGCAGTATTCAATTTCTTATGTCTTTTTTATTTTCTACACAATAGGTATGATTCACTAAGCTCTGAAATAAAAATATCTTACGGAATTTAAAAAATAATTAATAAAATACAATACTTTAATGCAGAAATAACAGGATTGATTTGAAAATTTGCAATCAAAACAGCTAAAACACTTAGATGCACTTTTGCATATAAATTGAAGTATAAATTAAGTACAGAATGCAGGAAAGAATTCATATTTAAGGAGTAGTTTCTCACAGTAATGGCAATAAATTTAAAACAAAATAATGAAAAAAATAAATCATTCGTCTCTAAGAAATACTTCCATCAAACTAAGGATAATGTTTTTGATGCGAGGTAATTAACATGGAATACTAACTATAGTTAAAAACAAACATCTATTTAAGACTGAAACAAGTTGAGAATTAGCTTGAGCCTCTTTTTTGTCTCAGCTTTCTTCTGAGTGTTGCAGCTAGGACAGGAATTCAGAATGTGGTCACAGAATATGCTATTTGTAATTGAGCAGGAAGAACTGATGTATTTGCAGGTTTATGATTTGGTACAGAAAGCTTAAAATGATGGACAATGCAGAAATTTCCAACAATTTGTGAAAAAAGAACAGTATCTAATAATAATTATGTTTCAATAGGTAGCAATTAAAACAATTAAAAAATGAGATTGTGAATTATAGCCTTGTTTTCTGTGCTTTATGTCTAAAAGCCACTTAGTGAGTACATATATTTGTCTTTCTGGATCTGAGTTACCTCATTCAATATGATGTTTTCTAGATCCATCCATTTGACTGCAAATCTCAAGATGTCATTTTTTTCTGATGTGTAGTACTCCATTGTATAAATGTACCACATTTTTTCCTCATCCATTCTCTTTGCTGGAGGGACATTTATGTTGTATGAGGACCCTAAGAGAGACATACATGGATTTAATCTACATTAGAAGTAGAAAAAGACAAGATCTGAGTAAATTGGGAGCATAGGAACCATGAGAAAGGGTAGACTTGGAGGGGAGAGGAAGAGAGGGGAGCAGAGAAAAATGAATAGCTCAATAAAATCAATAAAAATTAAAAAACAATTAAAAATTAAACAAAAATGTAATTCACAACTTACCAACCAGAAAGCATTTAAAGATGAATTGACATATGTATAATATCTATCCTGAAAACTTCAGAATATGACAAATGAAAATAATTAAAAAAACAGGGTAATGAAGAAAATAACAGTGAAAAGCATGAATTAAAGACTGCGTATTGATCTGATATTATATTCTCCAAAATATTTCAAAGCAGATTAAGACAGAATTTATTTTGGTATGTATGTATGCATAAATACAAAATATTGATAATAGTCAATCTCATCTAAACAAAATATTGTAATTCTTATGCTTTCTGATTTAAAAACCAATGATGAAATTCCCCGAATAAACACCATAGGATTCACTGAAATAGAGGTATGTAAGTGAGTAGCACATCGTAGCTAGTCAAGACCTTGGATCAGGCTTTTCTGCTTAGTTAACATTTGTATGCTATGAGACCTATTCCTGTATCATTTTCAATGTGTCCAGTTTGTTGACACAGTACATTTATATTGTATAACCAATGGTAGTATCTACTTCCAGAATTTTTATCCTCCTACATTGAAGATGTCTAACCCATAGTGTCCTCTTCCTTTATGTCACTGATAACCACTGTTAGACCTTTGGTCTAGTTATCATTCTGAGTTATCACAGTCACAATCTTGCAATATTTTATCTATTTTATTTTGATAATTTCACCCTACTTGATGTCTCATCTATATTGAAGTATTCATAGAAATTTCTTCTTTTCTAGGGTGAGACAGCATTCCATAATGAGCATACATGACAGTTTGCTTATCTATGGACCAAACAATAGTTGAATGGCTTTCAGATTGTTTCAGCCTTCTGATTCACATTAAAAGTTCTTCCATGAACATGAATATACAGGAGTTAATTTGACTTTCACGTGTCAATTTGTAGGAAAGTCTATATGTATCCAATGTCAGAATTACTTGATGAAAGAGTACTTACAGTTCTTCTATGTTTATATTTTAAGGGACCACAGCACAGTACTATAGTGTTCTTCGCAATAGCTATATTTCAATAATCAATATTCAGGTGATTTCTCCATATTTCACACAAAGCCTCTTGTTTCCTGGTGTTGATAAAAGGTACTTTATTACTGTGGTAATACTTTTGTATGCCATCACTTTTGTATATCATGTTGAGCTTTGTCTGGTGTGCTTGGTACTCACTAATGTATCTTCTTTGGTTAACTGTTGACTCATATGATATGCAACTTTTGAATTGTGTTTGTGTGTATATATGCTAAGACTATAAGTATTATCAACACCGATATATAACTGACCTTGCTCTGAAAGAGGAAGTTTTGAAGGACTGTTCTATCTTGTCTTGGCAAAGTTCAGTAGTCCCCTTCTTTTGTACCCTGATAGACCAATTTGGGCAGTATATTGTCAGCAGTCAAGGCAAGAGTAGTTTTGCTGCCAAGTGACTAACTTTGCCATAATAAAAGCAAGCTACATTCGGAGGTTCTTTGATACTCATCATCCTTTTTTGAAATAAATTGGTGCTTCCTGGATCAGATTGTCTCATTATCCTGAAAAGCCTTAGTTTATTAAAACATCTTAAATGTCATATTTTGTATGTCTCTAAAGTTTTTGAAGATGACCTCTCTACCTAAAATATATCCCTGTTTAACCTTGAAAACATACCTAACCTCTCTACAAGTTTGATTGTGAAAAATGGCTACCTACTCACCTGTATTTCTTAATTATATATTACATTTTAAAAGGAACTACATAGGTACAAGAGTAGAAATATGTGTATGTATATATTAAATTTGTATCAATATACACAAATTCATACTAATGTAAAATATTTGAGGCTAGTAGTAATTTTATAATTGAAAAGTAGATTAAATAATCTACCTTTTAAGCTATCATTTCCATATTCTATTTTTTCATTCAGAAAGAGATCCTTGAATCCAACCTCCTTTGTTTAGTTTTCTTCATATCGTGACCAGTAATAATTTGCAACAAATCCACCTAAATGATGACAAACATCCATATCTTACTGAATGACCATAAACAACCCAGCCTACTTCTTGGGTAGTTTGGCATCAAGTTCTTAAAATTATGACCTACTATTTGGGGTTGACAATATCTTTGGAAAACCCTGAGAAAATTGAGATAATGGACAAGTCCCAGGAAAGCTAATTGTATCATTTGTTGTCCAGTATCTGTGTAACTGGAAAGTCCATGGCTTATCTAAAATTCTGGCTAGAGTAGTTTGTGAGGCTGGACCATCTTAGCTAACTTCCCTGTATGTTTTCTGAACAGTTTATAGTGCAAAAGTGATTCTTGGGTGGTGGTTGTCAGTTTAGTGACATTACCACCCTCCAGGTAGAATAATCTTTGTGGGGCCCCATTATCTTTTAGGAAACTACAGAGGTTTTTATTTGGAATGGTAATAGTTCTCCTCAGGAAACTTAAACATTTTCAAGATCATATACAGCAAATCTCAGGAAGGTTAAAGGAGCGCAATGCATAAATATATCTGGGGTATGCAGACTTAATTACTAGTTGCTTGCTTCCGACTCAAGCCCAAAATCACATGCAAGAAGATAGATTAAGCCTATTTCTAGAATTAGAATTACTCTATCTTACTATTAATATAATGACAGGAAGTTTAATATATATATGAATATTTAATATATTTATAAATTATTAATATATATGAATTTGGGGATATATTTTTACTTTAAGAAAAGGTTAAAAAACCAAATGATTATGAGATTAGTAAAGCTAAACTAGTCCCTTAATTTTAGTTTTTTTGTCTGTCCCGTACCAGATGGCTCTGCTGACATGAGGCAGAGATTTTGGATAGTACCCCACTGGCAACTCAGGTTGTGGCCTGGCCAGGCTTTTGGTTCCATGGCCCTAAATCTGCCACAGTTGTGATATGTCTGTTTATATTAAGTCATTATTATTCTACTTATCAATAAAACTTGGGAGATAAAGACTGTGGGAAAAGCCTACTAGCTCAAAGAGGTTGAGTAGCAACTAGTTCACCTTGCTTTTTGGCTGGAGATAACACAAGAGACATGTCTCTTTTTTGTCACAGAACCAAAAGTAAGATCAAATTCTAGTCCCTCTCCCTTTCTTCCTACATGCTCTCTCCACCCAAATTGCTAGCCTCTCAGTGGCTAATTCCAATCAAGTAGTTGCTAGTTCCACCCAATGATTCACAGCAAGCATTTGACAGTGTAGAGTGGCACAATGTGATTGAAAAATCCCACATAGAACTATCTCTTGTCTTCAAGCCTTTCGTGATCTGTGGTCCTCATGGAATTGAAATTTAAGAATAAACACTTGTATTCAACCTTCCATAGCAGTCTGTGTGTATTGTCACGGTGTTATGCAAGTATGATTCCTCCATTGTGAAAATTTGGAAAAAAAAACCACTTTATTCCAACAGTTTGAGAGCAAGGGAATAAGAAAATGAAGCTTTCAAACTTTTCAGAACAATGAATGTCAATAGAACTATTGCAAACATAATTTTGCTTCTCTTTCTTCAGTTAGTGACATTATTAGGACTGAGTTTCAAGGACAAGGTGGGTAGGAGGTGGTGGATGCTCATGAGCTCATAAGTCACTTGAGTGTGATATTGTGACCTTAATGTGATAATAGAGAATAGAGAATGTTAAACAAGACACAGAAAGCCTAAAGGTAGATGGCAGGGTCAACAGATATTTTGAGAAAATTAGAAGGATTTATTCTGCTGAAATTCCAGCTTAACACACAGTATCATTGTCTTCCTACATTCTTCAGCTCAGTATGCAGCTGTTTTTATGTCCACTGCTCTGCCCCATTGACTGAAACTGCTTGTAGAAGTATCAACACCTGAAAGATGGGGCAAGCTCAGCTCAGTCTGAGAGTAGGCTCTTGGACAAATGGACATGAGTAGCAAGTTTGGGCTGAAGGTAGTGATGGGGTGGACAATATTTCCATCTTAGAGTCACAGTGGGGAGAGTGAACCCAACTGTAGGCATTGGAGGATAAACACTTGGACCTGACTCCAGTTTCAATGATAAACATAGGTTAAAAATGTCTCATTAAAGTGCTTGAAAACTGAGTTCAGGTACTTATTAAAAATATTCAGTGTGTTAAAGTTAGCTTTATCCAAGAGATACAGGAGTGATTTGAAACATGTAAATCAATAAATGTGATTCATGACATTAATGGATAGAACAGAAATTATATGATCATCTGAAAAGATGTAGAAAAGACTTTTTGCAAATATCTAAACTTCATTTGTGGTAAACACTCTACAGTGGATTGAGCATTGCAATGTAATAGAGGCTGTATATAATGACACATCTTTTACTATCATCTTATCATGAACAATGGAAGAAATTTTGGACCATTCCCATCAGAACTAGGAATAAGGCATGTTATTTCCATTTCCTTCTTCTACTTAAGATATTGCTTGAAGTCTCAGTAAGTTCAGTAACAGAAGAAAAGGGGGAAGTGTTACAAATAAGAAAAAAATCCAAATATTATTTGCAGATGATGTTATTTTCTATTCATAAGAAAATATTTAAGCAATGTGTAAGGATTCAAAATCAAATTAGCATATAAAAGGTAGTATTCTTTCTATATGTCAAACATATAAAGAAGTAATTTACAAAAAAACTCATTAGTAGTTATATACAATAAATGAATAAACAAATGAATAGATAAATAGATTACAATAAATTCAATCAAAGACCTGAAAGACTACAAATTACAAATGAAAACTTCAAAACACTCAAGAAAATTGAGTTATGTGCTTATATATGGAAAGATTCTCCTCTGTGCACATGGACTGGAAAAATCAATATTTTGAAAATTATCATCCTCACAAAATGACTTACACCTTCTTATTTTTTGACAAAGATTCTAAAAATACACACCAGAGAGAACATACATCTTCAATAGTTAGTGGCTAGAAAATAGAATCTCTAAATTTAGAATAATTAAACTTGATCTTTATTTTTTGTCTTACATGAAAACGAACTCCAGAGAGATTCAAACTTTCATTGTGACACCTGAAACTCAAAAAGTGGCAGAAGAAAATGTAGGGAGTATCCGAAAAGAACTATAAACTTAGGTAAGAATTTTCTAAATAGTATCCAGTAAATTCAGAAAACAAGGTCAACAACAGACAAATGAGATGAGAAAATATAAAGCTTTTTTTTCAGTGGAAGAAACTGTCAATTAAGTGAAGGAGAATACCACAGATTTGGGAAAAAATGCTAGCTAAATATTTGACAAAGGATTAACATCTGGAATATAAAAAGTGCATCATGAAAACAAGCAAACCAAAATTTTATATGAATCTGAGTAGATAGTTTACAAGGCAAATTAAAACTACCAAGATGCCTATCACCCCTGTTGTCAAAACTGTGGAAAGGGGAATCATTATTTATAGTTGATAGAAGTGTAAATTCATTCACTGTGGAAAGTCAATTTGGATGTTTTCACAAAATGCTAAATACATAACACAATATAAACCAATTATCCTGCTCCTGAACATCTGTCCAAAGGACTTCATACCTTAGAGCTGCTGTGTTCACAGTTGACAGGTAGTGGATTTCTTGTCCATCAACTGATTGTTGTGTAATTAAAATATGACGCATATCTAATGGCATTTTTATTACTATTATTATTTTATTCTATTATTATTTATTCTATTATTTCATTCTAGTATTAGTAGAATTCTATTTTATTTCTGCAAAGAAAAATAAAATTTACAGGAAAATAGTTGCAGTTGGGAAATATAACAAATGAGATAATACTGACTCAGAAAGAGAAAGTGAGATGAACAACATGTGCTCTCTATCACATATGTGGACCATAGCTTCAAAAAATTTAGATGGCCAAGTTTCAGTTAAAGTGAGTAGCAGTAAACTGTGGGAAGTAAGAAATGAACCATTTCAGGAGTGTGTTGGGCTGGGGTACAGTGGGTTTTATTGGGAGATAGGAACTTATGAAACAGATGGGGATATACTAGGCATAGAAAGGTTTAGAGATGGTTTGGGAAGAAGTTTGAGGGAAAACTGAGGGTTGTATGAATGGTCAACCAAAATTAAGGATGTATGAAAAACATGAAAGCTTAATACATTACAATCTATCAATTGAATAGAGGTACTCTTTGTCAGGGAACAATGTCATTTTCAAAGGCTAAGCATCTCAGGTGTGGCACACCTTCCTAGTATAGACTATTGCTGGTCCTCCTGCTTTTCCACAAGAATTAGAGGGTGGCATGCAGGGCTTTGTGTTTACCTAATGGAATGATAAGAGAATGAAAAACTTCAGGTACATATGTAGAATGCCTGGAAATAGATAGGCCTTTGCTCATATGGAGATGCTCAAGTAGCAGCCTGGAAATTTGTCATATTTATTTTGCACATCTGAATCAAAGAGGTGGGTTGATAGTACACAGCTGAATGAAATAGCAAGGTTACAATATACAGAAAAACTAAGAAGCAGGCTTCAATAATCCCTGTTGTAAATAATCTGTAAGGGAGCAGTGTCAGTCTGTAACTATCCAGGAGGAAAAAGGAATCTGTGGTCAATTCTTTCTGCCCATGTTGTCAACATATGTGCAAAGACAAAAGAAGGGCTTTCTATTTCTATGAGTTTGTAGCATTGGGGTTCTACATGGCTGTGCTTATGGAAAAAACATATATATTCATTCAAAACTTCCTTGTTTCCTAAGACATTTACCAGGGATTTCTCCATTCCTCAAAGGAAACTAAGGTTCTGTTGCTGAAGATACCACACATTTTGGATATAGGACAGACACAATCAAAATCAAACTAGAAGTGAGTGGAAGCATCTATCTGCTGGATAGTATTCTTTGTGCCAGAACTTTCTACTCAGGCAAATGGGAGAGGAAATTAATCTGTGATTTCACCCACATGTAGACCCAGTATGGTATAGTACCTATGAATGAGCCAAGATATGTCTACTGGTTTAGTTCTGGGATGGTCAGACTGTAACTATTTGCAAACAACTAGTTTTTGATAAGAACTGAGGACACACACACACACACACACACACACGCCTAGTACTACAAATCTGATAAAAATCTGATGGCTAAGCAGTTGCTGCAGCTTATGGTAAAACCTGCCACTGATGCTTTTCTGAGTGGCCATGTAGTACAACTGCCTTGTACAAGTCTTTCTCTGCCCTGCTAGCCAGCTTCCCCAAAGTGACAGAGACTTATTAATTATGAAAGCTTGACCTATAGTTTAAAGTTATTGCTTACTAGTTCTTATAACTTAAATTAATCAATTTCTATGACTCTACCTCCTTCCAGATGGCTCATGGCTATAACCTCTCCTCCTGAATGTGTTGTTTCCTCCCCATCTGGAAGACCCACCTTTCTTTTTCTCAGATTTCTCTCTCAGCCCAGAAGTTATGCCTATAACTCCTGACTTACATATTGACCATTTAGCTTTTAATTATACTAATCAGGGCAGTACATCCTCACACAGTGTACAAACTTCCCACAACGCTGCCTTCTAAATATTTCTATTTTATAACTGTTTATTATAATGCTGCTTGGGGAAGGTCAAATAGCTCTCTCACAGGAGTCACCTACAACCATCAGAAAACACAGATATTTACATTAAGGTTCATAGCAGTATCAAAATTAGTTAAAATTGCATTGAAAATAATTTTATTTTGGGGGGGTTACCATAGCATGAGGAAAGGTATTAAAGTGTTGCGACATTAGAAAAGTTGGGCTGCTATAGATTTTGATCACAAAAATTTCTTTTTGTAGTTGGGTGACAGTCATTGCATAGGCGCATCACAGATCAGTATGCTAAGACTATGTGAAAGTTGAGTACTCATCTATAAAGATGATAAAAAGATCTCCCATTCCAAGACTCTGGTTATTGTGCAAGGTGAACAGGAAGATTATAAGAGCATGAGGAAAGAAAGGAACATTATGAACTGCTGTCTTCCACCTTTGATGAGGTCATTGCAACCACAAGCAAAATTTTGGGGTTCTCTGGGTGAGACCCACATAAAAAAGACATGAAAATAGGAGAGAAATCATTGGGGAGGAGGATATTGCCAGGAGTCAGAGAGAAATTAGAGTATAATAGGGAAGTGTAGCTATCATTACATTACATGTTACATTGTACATATTCATGAACTTCTTAGGAATATAAAGAAAAACAAAAATATATGTTACTGTTTAAAGTTGTAATAAGCAACAGATATACAACAGCTGTGTGTGATGGTGGAACACCTATAATCCTAGTACTTAGGAGGCCATGGCAGGCAGAACCCAACTTGAATTTGGGTTGAAACTGGATACTGCTTCCCCAAATGTAAGATCTTGATCACTGAAGTGTGAGGAAGACATTTTAAGCAGTTGAAAAGTATGTGTGAAAGTATTGTACTCTAGTGTTGTTTGAAATACATGGTTTGAACAACATGGTTGTTTGAAGGGTGGGCAGTGGAAGGGAGGAATCAGAAAAGGAAAAGTAATTTCAGAGAATAGTCAGATGAAAGTTGAATTTGGATATATTTATATAGAACTACTCATAAGAACTATCCAGAAAAAAAACAAGGAGATGATAGATGGTTCTAGAACTCAAAACAAAGCAGCAAACCAACACTAGGTTTACAGATCTCATCAGCGAGAGTCTTTCCTAAGCTCCTTGTTATTTTCTCTTCATGTCTGCAAATGACATTTAGTGCTTTTCACTGTTTGTTGTAGGAGGGTGCTTATTTGTTCCTGGCTGTTCAGCTCCAAAATAACCACATAGAAACTGTATTAATTAAGTCATTGCTTGGCCTATTAGCTGTAGATTCTTATTGGCTAGCTCTTATATCTTAATTTAACCCATTTCTATTAAAATGTGTTTTGCCATTAATCTGTGTTTTGCCACGTGGCTGTGGCTTGCTGGGTAAAGTTCCATCCAGCGTCTGTCTCTGGCAGGGCTACACGGCTTCTACTGACTCCACCTTCTTTCTCCCAGCATTCAGTTTAGTCCTCCCTCCCCACACCTAGCTCTATTCTACCCTGTCACAGGCCAAAGTAGTTTCTTTATTCATTAACCAATAAAAGCAACACATATATAGAAGGGCTTCCTACATCAACTGTTGATATATTTTTCTTTCACTAAAACACCAGGAGACTCTGAGGATCAGGAGTTGTGGTGCCCAATCATCCAGAGCCACTCAATTACCCAGCAAGAAGCTCTCTCAGAAGTGTTTTATGGGATTTACTGTGAGGAGTGAATTTTTTTCACAGAAAGATTTGTATTGGAAAGTTGAAAATCTCATTGATTTGAAATGTTAGAAGTTATGAGGAGCCAGTCTGGTCATAGGGCTACAGATCTTTTCTCAGCCACTTCTGTTAATATTTAGCCTGTAACAGATTTGAGCCACAGCCATGGCTGGGGTAAGGAATATGAATGTGCTCATTCAGAGGAAGAAGTCATGGCTGTTTATAAAGCAAGCAATAAAGAATGGTTTCTTCGGGGCTGGAGAGATGGCTCAGTGGTTAAGAGTATTGCCTGCTCCTCCAAAGGTCCTGAGTTCAATTCCCGGCAACCACATGGTGGCTCACAACCATCTGTA
>LOEQ01004579.1:70463-82410 GCA_001685075.1 Bramus lutescens
AAAAAAAAACTCTTTAAAAAAAGAAAAAAAAGAAGGGTTTGTTTGGGTTTACAGTTCCAGAAACATGAATGTCTGATACCATCACAGTAGGGAAGCCTGCCAGGAAGTGGACATGTCAGCAGGGCAACTCACAGCTCATCATGCAAACAGGAAGTGGAAAGAATATTCAAAATGGTGCAAATCTTTGAGCTCTTAAAACCTGCCCCAGCAAAACCACCCCTCCTAACCCTCGCCAAACAGGGCTACTGGAGACCAATCATTGAATTGCCAGAGACTATGGGAGACATTTCTCACACAAATCACCAGAGTTATAAAGGACAAACTCAGTCACTGCTTCACAAAGGAAGCAAGAAAGACTATGCGTAAGATATAAGTGGATAAAGACTTCTCAGAGCATCTATGCCCAATAGGAAATGATCGCTAGAAATAGTAATTCTTGAACTTGGTATGGTCACACACACTTAACCTATAATTCCAGCACTTAGCAGGCAGACAGGACGGTTAAGAGTTTTGAATACAACCTATGCAAGGAGAACTTGCCAGCCCAAAGTAAAACAATAACAGAACCAAAGCAAAGTCCTTGCGAGTCTAGATGTCTTTTCATTTTTATAACTAACTGTTCTGGCTAGTTCATCTGAGCATGATGTTGAATGGCTACCTTTGTCATTCTCTCATCTTACAGGAAAGGTTTTTCTCTCATCCCTTATTATCGTGTTAGCTAAGGTTATTCATAAATGCTCATCATGAAATTGAGGAAGTTTACTATTTCTAGTTTGGGGATATTTTTCATTAAACAGTGTTGAATTTTCTCAAATGCTTTCCCTATGCCTACTGAGCTGATCATATGTTTTATTTCCTCTATCAATATGTTAAATTACACTGATTTGGTCTGATATTTTCTTGTAATATATGTTGGCTATATTAACTTGTGTTCTTTCTTCTTCCACTTTTTTTTTTTTTAGTTTGTAAAGGTTGGGTGCTCTTTTAATATTTGGCGGAATTATCAGATGATAGTCAAGCATCCGGTCCTGAACTTTTTTCTATTGGGATTCTTTGATTTATTATTTTGGTTCACATGTGTTCATCACCTGGTTTGAATGAAATGTCCCCCACAGTCTCAGACATTTGACCATTTAGTTCCCAGTTGATGGTGCTCTTTGGGGAGGTTTAGGGAGAATGGTATTTGTTGGAGGAGGTATGTCACTGAGTTGGCCTTTGAAAGCTAAAAGACTTGATCTATCTTGAGTTCACTCTCCGTTTCCTGCTTGTAGTTTAAGTTGTGTATGTAACCTAAGCTTCTGCTCCTGCTGCTATGTCTGCTTGCTGCCACACTTCCCTGATACTACAAGTTCTAATCCCTCTGGATCTACAAGCCCATGAACCCTTCCTTCTATAAGCTGCCTTGGTCTTGGTGTTTATTCACGGCAGCTACAGAGAAGTTACTAATGCAGTCTCAAATAGTCACGTATTGGAGGCTTGGTTCTCAGTGGGGGAATTTTTAACAGGTGGGGACCTAGGAAGAAGGTCATCGATGCCTCTCCTTACCACGTCCTTGATTTCTGTCTCACTACATGACCATCCCTCTTCAAGCAAGGTCTACCCCTGTGCTACCATCTGCAATGGGGCCTTCACCAAAGTTGGCAAAGCTGTGCCACACACTCCTGGATCTTTCAGTGCAGTACTGAAAAATCTGATAAATGCTCTCTATTTGTTAAAGTTTGCTCAGGTTTTTTACTTTTTCTTGAATCAGTTTTGGGAATATAAGTCCTCCTAGGAGAATTTCCCCATTTCTTTTAGGCTATTTAGTGTGTTGTTTATAATTATGGTTCATAGCATTTGTGGAAGCATTTAAAATTTTGCAAGGTTCATAATAATGTCCTCTTTAATTCCTGACTTTGAGGTTTTTATAACTATGATATGTTAGATAAAGGTATGCCATTTTTATTGATCTCGTGTGTATGTATGTGTGTGTGTGTGTTACATGCACATGAGTATGGAGGTGCATGCACCCATGAATGTACATGTCGAGGCCTGAGGAGGACATAGGGTGTTTTCCTCTATCACTTTTTGTCTTATTAGGTCTTTTCCTGAACCAGAAGTTTGCTGCTTTGGTGAGGCTGGCTGGTCAGTAAGCTCTCGGGATCCACCTGCCTCCAATCCCAGTACTAGGCTTACAGGCAGGTGCACCCGTGCTGAACTTTTCATATGGGTCATGGGGATTTGAACTCAGGTCCTTACCCTTGCAGAGCATGTGCTCATTCCCACAGAGTCATCTCCTTAGCTCCTCATTGACTTGTTCAGAGGACCAACTCTTGGTTTATTATTTTTTCTCTATTTTGCTTACTTCTGCCATTATCATTTTTCTTCCTTCTTGCTTTGGATTAGTTTCATTTCTGAAGGTGCTAGTCCAGGTTATATGCTGGGTGAGGGGGTGGGGAGAGGATGAGGTGGCTTAGTTGGTAAAATCGCTCGCTGTGCAATCCTGACCACCCAAGTTCAGTGTGATCCCAGGAACCGAAGTGAAGGTGGAACCGACTTCGCAAAGTTGTCCTCTGACATCCACACATGTGCCATGTCACATGTGCATGCACAAGCTCACACATCATATATACACACGATAAGAATGAACACATAAAGCTTAAAGTGTGTAAAGTAAAACATGGGAAATCGGGTTCTTAAAATGTAGGTAGGGCTTTTGCTAGAAAGATGTAATACATAGAGTTGGAATTGTTCCAATCAAACTGATGGTCTATCAAGAAAAATCCCCAAATACCACAAACCAACTGCCTAGTTCTGATTATAGCTAGGAAAATGTCTTTAAATTGCTGGTGCCACAAAGACATAACTATTAAGCAAGTGAAATATGACTTTTTAGGGAGGAAAAATGAAAAGGTTCTACAGGGAAAATCTCTACAAGAGCTTGATTTTATAGAGGAGAAAACTGAGACCCAGAATAAGTAACAGTTGCCCCAAACCACAAAACCAAACTGGAATAAGAACTTACCCATTACTCATTCAAAATATTGGGAGCCAAACAGATGAGGTGGGTCTCCGGATGGTTTGCGATGGGAAGTAGCCTCCAACACAGAGAATGTGTGGCCTCGGGGTGTGNGTGGAAGGCGGAAAAATGAGTGTGGCGGCATTTAGCAGCTGGAGCAATAAGATGGAAAGCTTTTTCCTTTGGCTGTTGGCTGCGTTTTCTGGCACCTTCTCAGCCTAATTAGCAAAACTGATTAATGGAAGATTTAGGCATATCCTGGTACTTTAGCCTGCACAGCATCTTCCATGTTTATTTCAGGGAAAGCACTGGGGCTGAGTCTCGTTAAGAGAAGGCCACAGGGACCCACCGAAGTGGCCAGAAGACAAATATCTCAAGGAAAATAAGGGGACTATGATGAAAAGCAGCAAGCAAATCAATGAATGTTGAGCAGGTCAAAATGAGACAATCAATTGGCCAGTCCTCTTTTTTTAAAATTCCATTTATTTATTTAATTTGGGGGCGCATATGGGCTGCAGTGTACTTGTGGAGGTCCAAGTCATTTTTCTTCTTTCACCACTTGGATCCTAGGGATCAAATTGGTCCTCAGACTTGATGGCAAGGGCCCTTACCTGCTGAGCCATCTCCCTCCTCTCTGCCACTCTTCTCCTCTCAAGTCATCTTTTTTTCTTATTAACATGTCTATACAGCAAGGGAGTCACTAAGCCAAGAATCGAATCCAGTTCTGAATCAGAATAAGACCTGTGGTTAATTTGTAGAGCAGAAGGAAGGAACCCTAGGTCTCTTTAGTCTCATAAGCTAAAAGCACAAAAGACAGCGAATTACAATACAGCTTCATACTGGCATTCAGATTCAGGTGGATGCTGGAAGCCTCAAATTCACCTTTCTCATTGTTCTCTAAGTATTAAAGTCAAGCTTAACACCATTTTTCTATAGCTTAGTGACCAAAAGTCTATACAGTAAGTACCTAGAGGCTATGCTTTCAACTGAATTATAACCCAAGTATCATGAAGTTTTTACTTTAGAAGTGTATGTCTGTTTGGCTTTGATCCCCATAAGCTTATGACTGAATGCTAACATGGTCAAGCCCTTAAGCATAGTTTGGAGCTAATTGGCCCCGCCAGAATTATATCTGGCCAGTTTGAGACATCAGAAGTCCAGGGTAGGCATTGTAAATTTCAGTTAATAACCTTTCTCTTTTTAAAGAAAGAGATTTATTACTTTGGAATCACGTATGTATTTGTATGTATGTATATTATAAATTATGTGTGTGTGTGTGTGTGTGTGTGTGTGCGTGCCCATGAGTAGCAGATGCCTGCGAGGAGGCCAGAGGCTTGTCTCCTCTGGAATTGAAGTTGCAGGTTGTGAGTCTCCTCGTGTGGGTGCTGGGAATTGAACTTAGACCCCCTGTAAGAACAATACACACCCTTAATTGCTGAGCCAGGTCTTCAGCCCCTAATGCCTTTTCTTTTCTTTTTTTTTTAAAAAAAAATTTATTTATTTATTATGTATACAACATTCTGTCTGTGTGTATGCCTGNGTATGCCTGCAGGCCAGAAGAGGGCACCAGACCTCATTACAGATGGTTGTGAGGTACCAAGGGGTTGCTGGGAATTGAACTCAGGACCTTTGGAAGAGCAGGCAATGTTCTTAACCTCTGAGCCATCTCTCTAATGCCTTTTCTATCAGTATTTGGTGTCACATTTGTGATATCTCAGCACGTTCGCTTCTACCCAAACCTGAGGCAGTGACACCTACTGGTTATAAACTATGATCATCGGGCTGAGCTACTTATGTATGAAAAAAGATCAGAAAAGAACACATACAACTGCTATGTGCCAATACACATATTATTATGGGAAATTTATTTGCTAGTGGTTTTAAAAAAACTTTCTTTTTAATGTGAAGGTGTTCTGTGCATGTGTGAATGTCTCATGTATGTAGGCCATTTTGTTTGTAATTTATACTCTGGTCACTCAAAACAGTTGAGCAGTCTTAGAAAAAGGCATACAAGGAAAGGTGTGATATGAAGAAGTCAGGGTGAATGAGCAAGGGTAGGGACACAGCCATCTAGGCCAGGGCACACTGGTCCATAGCAACTGCCTGTGTAGGAATGGGGTCCCCTATCTTCCTACAGGACTGTTAACCAGAATCTCAGTGAGCCGAAGGAAGCCTCAGCGGGCTTGCTGACTTGGAGCACGGAAGTAATCAAGGGCACAGACTGATTAACGTTTCAGGATATTTATCAGTATTATAATGCGTACAGCATGGGAGACAAGGGAAGAGACACCGAGGCTAATTCCGAAGAGTGCACTTAGAAGCAAGTGTTACACAAGGCATTCCTCCTTCTACGGCATTAGCTCATAATCTGCAGTGTTATTGGGAAGTTGATTAGCCTCCCAATAACAATCCTCATGGAGAAGGGAGGGGTTGCTGTCAATTTGTTCTTAATTGTGGGAGAGTCTCTCTTTCTTCTTGGCTCAGTTCCTAGCCTATCGTAGCATATTCATGGTTATGGTGTTTATTTACTTACTTATTTCTTTATTTAATTTTTAAAATAATATTTATTTTTCGTCATGTGTATGTACAAGTATGTGTGTTGTTTGTCCAGGTACCTTTGGGAGTCAGAGGCATTGGCTACCCCTGAAGCTAGAGTTATAGGTAGTTTTAAGCCACCTGATGTGGGTGCTGGGAACTGAACTCAGGTCCTGTGTAAGAGCAGTACATATCCTAGCTGGGCGCTGGTGGTGCATGCCTCTAATCCCAGCACTCAGGAGGCAGAGGCAGGCAGATGTCTGTGAGTTCGTAGGCTATCCTGGTCTACAAGAGCTAATTCCAGGACAGGCTCCAAAGCTACAGAGAAACCCTGGATTGAAAGCAGTACATAGTCTTAACAACTGGGCTATATCTTTAGCCCCCTTATTTACTTTTATTTTATTTTATGTGTGTGTGCTTGTCTGTACATACAGCATGTGTGTGGGGGTGCTCAGGAAATCCAGAAGAGGGCATCTGAGTAATTGTGCTTACAGGTGGTCTGAGCGGCCCAGCGCTGGTGCTGGGGACAGAACCAGGCCTTGTGCAAGAACAGCAAATGCTCTCAAGAGCTGAGCCATCTCTCCAGCTCTTTATTTTTCTTTCTAAGTAATTTATTTCTTTACTTGGTTTTGAGAAAGAGTCTCATGAAGCTGGTCTTGAAGTTACAATGTAGTTATGTATTTGATCAAAAAGTTACACATGCACAAATCTTTTCCATCAGCCAGGCTATGGTACTTAACCTCCTCTGCTGTTTGTAGTCCTTATTTTCAAATCAGATTTTCATACACCTTACTGAAAGTAGCCAAACCTTTGCAACACAAAACTCAGTTTATCATAAATATAAAAAGAAAAAAATGGAAAAATTTACACCTTTAATATTACAATGGTATTAAGACTATATTAAAATTTATATATTTAAAAAATTATGGTCAGGCGTGGTGGCATACACCTTTAATCCAAGCACTTGGGAGGTAGAGGCAGGTAGATCTCTGTGAGTTTGAAGCAAGCTTGGTCTACACCGAGAGTTTCAGGCCAGCCAGGGCTACATAGTGAGACCCTGTCTCAAAAGAGCAAACAAAAAAGGAGCCAGGTGGTGGTGCCACATACTGTAAATCCCAGCACTTGGGAGGTAGAAGCATGTGGATCTCTGTGAGTTTGAGGCCAGCCTGGTGCACAGAGTGAGTTTAAGGACAGCCAGGGCTGCACAGAGAAATCCTGTCTCAAAACAAAACAAAATAAAAAAAGCAAAAACAAAAAACCCAAAGACAGACAAAAACCAACCAAATAAACAAAAAACAACCCCCAACAAAAATAAAAAACGACAAGAAAAACTACACACACACACACACACACACGTTCCAGCTCACAGTGTCTCCTGCTGCTGTTGTAGCTTCGTTTCAATGATGTCTAACAAGTGAGAGAAAAAACAAAACCAAAAACAAAACAGAAAGATGGCTGCCTTTGCTTGGGCAAGGAACAGCAAAGAATGAGCAGAAGTCAGGGCTTATATAGAGCATCTTGGGGGAGGGGTTGGAACTTTTCAGGGCGAAGCTTTCCAGGATAGAGATTGGTAGGGTTTCAAGTCCAGAGGTTGGGCTTTTTACTCTGTAGGATGGGGATTGGGTCAAGCAGTTAGGGCAGTTAGAGTGTTCTGTGGGTGGAACCTGGCAGCTGGAGGTCCCCGGGGAGGGGGCCTGGCCACCAATGTGACTCAAGCGGCTTACAAACAGAGCATCCCTTAGTTTTTGTAGGCAGTGTCTTGGTGACAAGTGCCTGAGGATTCAACAATGACCACGGCATGAGGCACCTCTTTTTCACATGGGCAACGAATTCCGAATTTTCTCCTAGGCAAGAGGAGGCACCATCAGTACACTTGGAGCCACACATGTCAAGTGCCAGGTTGTGCTTCAGAAAGAAATCTCTGAGGAGACGGGACACATTGGCCCCTTTCATGGGTCGCAAGTGTCACAGAACAGGAACTCCTGCAGTTTCTCCCCCTTTTACACATCATAGGAACGCCATCAGCTGGCTGCTGTCATTCATGTCAACTGCCTCAGCAAGCTGAATGCCCACCTTCAGAGGACTAGCTCTGAGCCCTTCTAGAACTTGCTGTAAGAAGTCCTGGCTCATTTAATCAATTCTAGAATGGACCTTGAACAAAAGGGCAGTTGCTGAAGCTGCTTCTGGGCATCCGGGACCAGAAGGATTTGTGCTATTCTGAGTGCACAAGGTTTGACTAATTATCCAGCTACGGTGTGAGCACCTGGGCTTCTCCTGGGCACACAGCTATGCAGATTGATGTGATGCCCGCAGCAAGGCACTCTCATGTGATTCAAGTGTTTTCAACCGACCAGATGGTGCTGATATAGGCTTTGGGTTACTGAGGTTATGCCATGCAATGCCACCATGCCATCTTTTGAAATGATCTGACAGTTTTGATGGCGAGAGGTCAGCACTTGAAAATATGTTGTTGCCCAACACACGCCATGGGCACTGAGTGCCGTCCACCTCCATTGTACAGGTGAACCAAAGATGCACACGGCCATCACCCTGTTTGCACAGCGCACCAAAACTCTCAGCGAATGTGCCCGAAACACCATGGAACTGGAGTAAAATACATCCCTGAATTTAAACGAAGCCACATTACAAGCTAGTTTGTCACTACCTATTGGCCTGCATGCATCAAGAAATGTCCTGTGACATGTCTGTTCAAAGTAAATCAACACAGCATGGCATCTAACTCGACGCCAGCCACTTTGATAGAACGAATGTCTTGGCATAAGTGATTGATTAACCAACAGGTCATACCTGGGAGAGTTGGGCTTAGGCAAATTATTAATCCCCGAGTGCTTTGCCAGAAAGTTGCACTTATGACATGATATATTTTCAGTAATGTTACAAATATTATTTGTTAAAATCTGATCAACTCGTATCTTCTAGAAAGGACCCTCCATGACCATCTCTTCCATCTATTCTGTTCCAAAGACTTACGTCCACTCAGTGAAGAACCATGGAATAGATAAAGGAAGCAGTCACCAAGTACTCAAAGAAACGGCAGATTTTGACAAAGTGGCTCATATTTTTAATGAAGATTAAACAGACATGTAAAGCTATTTGATCCCTTTTCAGTTTTGATTCCAACTAAGCAAAATTTTCATCAAATAGGTATTTATGCCTAATGGTGCCTGCTCTGTACAAAGGCAGGCTGTGAAGCTGGTTCAGGATACCCTTGCTTCTGGTGTAACAGCCTGTCCACACATGAGAACAAAACCAAAAACTCATTATTGACACATTAAGGTAATTTTTATATGAGAACACCCTTAATTACCACAGGGGGTTTCACAGCGCTTGTCCATATAATGAACTCTCAAGAAAACTGGTCAAAACAGGAGCCAAAACACCAGAAAAAAAACCAAGTAGCTTCGTTGAGATGCAGCTTAACCCAAGGACAGGGTGTAGAAGGCCAATGAGGTAGATGCTGAGCTTCAGGGACTCACCTGCTAATACGGTGTTGCTAGACACTCCTCTGGGGGCTCTGATTCTCTAGCTCTGGAGTGGGGGCCAGGAATCTGTATGTTAAAAAAGCACATTTGCTAATTCTTAAGATGAGAGCAGTGATCTCCATAAGAGACAATCATCATAATTTCGGGGAGCCCTCTTGTGTGCCCTGTACTATCATAGAACTAACGGATCACCGGGAACTGCAGTGCATTCCTGGAATTCCAACTCCCGAGAGGCCGTGATGGGACACCTAAAGACTGAGGCCAGCATGGGCTACTAAGAAACCACATATACTGTCTGATTGACTTCCACCCCCACCCCAAACTGTAGGTTGAGTTCAAGGACTCAGGCATGCTAGGCAGGTGCTCAACCATGGAACTATAGACCCATTCCATGTACTCATTTCCAAGAAAAGAGTTTACGCAAGAATCCATGTGGCAAGAATTTTCAAACCCTCAAAGATGAGCTTGCCACCCAAGAAGCTTTCTTGTGTTTTAGAACCTCAAGGTTTCTGCTTGCTCCTTTGCAGGAATTAGGACAACAATATTCTAAGCACACTTAAACAGAAAGTGCATCACCACAGGGGACTGCTGATCTGAACGGGTTTGATAATGGTGTTGTGGTTGTGTTCAAGTTTTTGTTTGTTAGAGATAATTGTTTATGAGTGAAATGATATCTGGGATTTCCTCTGCAATATGGTACCTCAGCACAATTACAAACACACAAAATGGTGTGGAGAAGTACAGTGCGCTTTCATTTGGTAACTATGAAGTCAGATGATGGACGTCAGTCATTCTCACAGCTTTTATGCAGATGGAGTTTTCTGTAACAAGAAATACAATAAGCCCAAAGCATCAGCTGAAGACAGCTGCAGTTCAATTTTAAAGAGGTCTCCTGCCCATCTTCAGAGATCGGAAAAGTGCTGAATGAATGGCAAGGAAAAGCCTCGAGTTCCATTCCCAGTACTCCAAACTGAGCATGATGGGGGCATATCTGAAACCCCAGCATTCAGAAGGTAGAGGCAGGAGGATCAGGAGTTCAAGGTCATACTCTGCTACACAGTGCCAGCATATTTATAGATTAATAAAAACATCACAAAATGAAATGTTTTTACGTTTTTATGAAGTATACACTGAGGCAAAAAAAAATCAGTTGAATGTGAATGTTCACATTATAGAAAAATATGTGTGCACATACCCCCGGAGTATGTTCACCAAACTAAACTTGTTTTTTATTTTATTTTATTTTTTAAGATAGGGTCTCAGCCTTGCAGTAGTGGCACACACCCTTAATCCCAGCACTTGGGAGGCAGAGGCAGGTGGATCTCTGTGAGTTCAAGGCCAGATTGGTCTACAGTTTCAGGACAGCCAGGACTGTTACACAGAGAAACCATGTTTTGAAAACAAAAAACAAACAAACAAAAACCAACAGCAGCAACAACAACAACAACATAAAAATAGCCTTGGCTGGCCTGGAATTGTCCGTACCACCCGAGGGTGTTGGGGAGGCAGAAGATGTAAGCATGGCTGTAGCTAAAATCAATAGCCACGGCAGGAGTGGGAAAGTCGGCGCGGGCGAGAGCGTCTGAGGCATCTATCTGCCTGAGAACTTGGCTTTGTCACTTGAAGGCTGGGATTTTTAGGTCCTTATGCGGATGGCAGTATCTACCTTCCAGGTCTGCGGGGCGGCATAATTAGGAGAACACAGGAAATAACTTAATTGCTTAGGCTCTCAAATACTAGCGAACTGAGGTCCTGCAGCCCGGCTGCAGCGTCAGGTGAGGTCGAGGATGCTCGGGAGCCAGTTCCAGGGTCCAGCTCTGTTCTAAATTAAGCCAGGAACCCAGGACCTCGGGACCTATCGGGTCTGCTCCCCAGCAGGAATCTAAAGGCACGATGGCCTCTAGAGGCGCTACCCTCTAGCTACAGCGGNGGGTGGGAGGCAGTCGGTCCTCGGGGCTGCAAGAAACTTGTGCTGTGGCCTCCCTGGGTTTTAAAGATGTGAACTGTAGGGCCGACGGAATGCCTGGAGTAGAAAAGAAGGTGCTGTGAGCGTCAACTTGGGAGCATGGGCTCCAGACCCTCACATCTATCCCAGCCCTCAGGCCTGGTCTGGACTCCAAATCCCAGCAGGCCAGGGGTCAGGACCACTCCCCACGGTATTTAAGTGATCTCCTGAAAGAGGAACACGTGGTCTCCCTTTCTTCCTCCTTGGGGCCACGGACCGTGGCTTCCCTGTTTCCCCATCGGGGCTACCCGAGAGTGCAGAACTCCCATTAAATCTGGATATTTCTTAATTTGGCTTGTTTTGATTTGGCTTGATTGGGAATTTTGCGTCAGCAGGGAGCTCATGTTAGGAAATATTCCTAACAGTGAGGTTTGCATAGTTTCACCTTTCGACATTGGGAGAGCTTAGGTTTTGAGTGCGGCGATGATAAAGCTACAGTAATTGCCATGTTCTAATAGGAACAGCGAAGAAAAGAAAGCTTGCCTACTCCTAAATTGAACTCTGGCAAATGTGGCACACTCCTTAGATTCGTTCCATCGAGATAAGTTCCACCTGGCTAAAGGGGAGGCTCAACAGTGAGGCGCACTGGCAACTCTTGCAGAGGAACCCACATGGTGGCCCACCATCAACTCCAGTTGCAGGGAATCCAATTCCTCCTTCTAACTTCTATGGGCAAACACTCGGTGCACAGATACACGTGCAGGCAAAACCCCTCATACTTATGAAATAAATAAATCTAAAAAAATCCATTAGCATAAGTAGTGCTACTTTCCTCAACAGCACCTGCCCTTTCCACGACTTATAACATGTGTGGGTGAGTGTTCTAGACTCAAGCCATCTTGAGGAAGGAGAATTTCAGTGTGTGTGTGTGTGTGTGTGTGTGTGTGTGTGTGAGAGAGAGAGAGA
>LOEQ01004579.1:86406-96505 GCA_001685075.1 Bramus lutescens
TCTGGATACCAACCCCACACCGTCTGAATATTAACCCCACACCGTCTGAAAGAACACAGCAGTCAGTTAGCTCCTTTTACTGTGAAACTACAACTAGCTACTATTCGGCTCACTTGATAACTTTCATAGAGCACAAAATGCGGGATGACAGTTTTTAATCAGTTAAAGAAATTTGGGTGAGGGGCTGGTGATGGGCAAAGGCAGTTGCTGCTAAGCCTGATGACGTGAGCTCAATCTCCAGAATCCACACAACGGAAGGAGGGGACCAGCTCCTGCCAGTTGTTGTCTGACCTCTGCATAGGTGCATGTTGACACGCACACACCTGCCATTGCACTTTTAAACATTTGCAGGCAGGATGATATTGTCCCAGACCCACAGATGGTGGCTCTTCTATTTGTTACTTTTGCTTCTTAGACACCACAAAAAGTACCTTTTTAAGTTTCTCATGCTTCCTGTCCTCGTCGTCGCTGTCGGAGCTGCTCTTTCGGTGTTTCTTCTTCTTCTTTTTCTTCTTCTTCTCCTCTTTTAGTTTTTCCTGATGCAGCTGACAGGGAGAATAGAAACACCATATGAACACAGAGCTCTGGCACAAGTATTAACACCCCAAGCCCTGCCCCCCAGGATTTAACAGTCCCGAACAGAGATTCCAGACCAACCTCCATGAGGGTCTGTGGTTTCTTCACAGGTTCTTCTCCAGCTGTGTCACTTATAACACACTCCTCTGAATTCTGTGGGGAAAAAATTGAACTTGAGCTGAAGACTACAGTTACAAATCAGCTGAAGAACAGGTTAGAATTTGATACACAAGAAGATACGTTTTCTGCAGGGGTTTCGCTATCTTCCACCTTTAAGAACAAGAGGACAAGGGCTGAGATGTAGCTTGGTTGCCAGAGTCCTTGCGTAGCCTGTAAAGCCCTAGGTCTGCTTCCAGAGCCTCCTAGAGCCAGGACTGAGCACGACCTGTAACCTCAGCATCTGGGAAGTGGGGGCAGTCCAATCACAAGTTCAAGGTCACCCTTGGCCAGAGTGAATTCACAGTTAGCTAGGCCTACATGAAACCCCCACTCACTCACTTAGCATCCTCCTCCACAGAAAGGAAAACAAACTAGAGGATAGTTACTTACAACACTCTCCTTCCCCGCTTCTCCGGTGCAATAGGAGTACTTGAAAAAGGAGTGACAACATTTGTATCCCCACCGGCCGTCCTTCCAGTAAGATCCCCAGATGTGCTGCACAGAGAGACACAGAAGGTATTTGAAAAACAGCTTGAAATTAGGGTCTTTCCCTGGGCAGTGGTGGCACATGCTTTTAATCCCAGCACTCAGGAGGCAGAGGCAGAGGCAGGTGGATCTATGTGAGTTCAAGGCCAGCCTGGTCTACAGAGTGAGTTCCAAGACAGCCAGAGCTACACAGAGAAGCTCTGTCTTGAAAAACCTAGATAAAGTAGACTGGGAAAGAAATGAGGAACTTTCCCATACTGCACCGAGAAGGCAGAGGCAGTAAAAAGTAAAAGCCAGTCTGGGGCTACATGGTAAGACTATGTCTCAGCACCCCCACAAAAAAAAAACTATGAAAAAATTTAGTATACTTGATTTCTCTTAAGACAAGGTGTGGGGCATCCTAAGCCTACATTTTTACTGTTAATTAGTGGCTCTTGCTGAAGAGTGCACACACCCTTGTTAGACTCATTATGCTGATAGTTTGTAAGGCCTGTCTGGCTCATTCTATTCTGCACAGTACAGCTACTGTTAGATTTCTGAGCCTTGATGTATAAAAATCAGTTTGGCTAGTTTAGGTGTACAACAAATGGGGTTGAGACTGTAGCTCAGTGGTAGAACATGGCTCAGCATGTATGAGACCTGAGTTCAATCCCCAGCACGAGGAAATACATAAACATGCTTTATGATGTAATGAACAATAAAACACCATTACCTACTACACATTCTTGTCAAAACAGTTGGTATTATTTAATCTAGACTTTAGACCAACATTCTTGTTTTAAGAAATGTAAGGGCTGGGCATGGTGATGCACACCTTTAATGCCAACAATTAGAGGCAGCAGATCTGAGTTCAAGGCCAGCCTGGTCTACAGAGCAAGTTCCAGGGCAGCCAGGGCTACATAGAGAAACCCTGTCTCTTGGAGGCTGGGGATGTGTATATGTGTGGGTAGAAAATCTCCAACAAATAATCAATACAGACTTAATCGAGCTTGACCAAAATACATTATGTATATAGATTTTCAGAGTAAGAAAGGGGCCAGTGAGAGGACTCAGAAGGTAACCTGCCTAGCACACAAGGCTGATGGGCTTGAGTGGATCCCTGGAAGTCACATAAAAGTGAAAGGAGACAACCAACTCCACTAACTTAGCCTTTGAACGCACGCACACACACCCTGAGTAAAGCCAAATGAAATAAGGAGTTAATGTCAGTTTGAGGCACAATAGGGTAGCAGCACTGTCTAAAAAATGTCGTTTTTAGAGATGTATGATAGTGTTTATGAGTGAAATATTCTACCTGCAATTTCTAAATATTTCTGCCAAAAATTAGTAAATGCAACACATGTATTTATCTACATGCTACTGTACATTCAAACCTAGACAAAGTATAAATAGTACAACAAAAATGTTTTGATTTTACATAAACATACAGGTGAATACAATAATATTTTTCATTTTTCTCACTTTTAGAAAAAAAATTCAGAAAACAAGGCCAAAATGCCAACACCAACAACAAAAAAGGAAAGCATTAGTTGGCCATGATATTATGTGAGGAACAGTATGGAGCTGAGCACTGACCGTGTGGTTATTGATCTTCACGTCTTCCTCATACTTGGAGCAGGCAACAGCCCGCTCCTGGCCTTTAATGACCGTTCCATGCCTGGAGTACTCCACATAGTCTTCTGTCTGGGCCAACAGCAGCTCAGCTGGAGGAGCATCCAAGTGTTCTTGGCCACCATACTAAAAGGACAATGGGCATCATTAAATCCATTTTATAACTAAGCTTTTATATCAAATCTTTATGAAAGGGCTTATTTTCAAAGAGAATAAATGAACCTTTTTTTTTTTTTTTAAAATAGCTTTCCTTATGAAAGAGTAAAAGGAGCATCATTAATTCTTCCCATTTAAGTAAGGTGTTTCTACTGTTGCATATCTGGGAATCAAAGTCGGTTTCAAGATGGCCGTAAGCCCCTTCCTTTAGTTGAATGTCTGATACCATTTGCCTCATGGCTCCACTGGTTCTCTCATCAGGAGATGGAGCCAATTTCTTTATCCCTGGAATCTGCACGTGACTGTCACTTTCTTCCACCAATGGGAAGCTCACAGATGTGACAAAAGCAAAGGTGTACTTTGTGCATTGGGGCACACATTTTTCAGCTGTGCCCCAGAACTCTAAGAAAGTATTTTAGATAGCTGGGCTAGGTTATGGGAAGACACGACTGTGTGATGCAGTCTTGAGCAGTCAGGGGACCCAGCTGACATAAAGCAGTGAGAGAAATAACAGGCATTCATCTTAAGTACCACATCTTGAGGAGGGGGCATGATTGCTGCAGAAGTCTATACCAGCTAAGTCAGTGGAAGGACAGGACTGTGCCTATGGGTTAAAAAGGACTCTTTGGAAGGCATACCAAATTGAATGCTTCTTAAGCAAAAAGCAAAGTGGTTTTTTTTAGCGGTACCTTTTCCAGGATGCTTTCTTTTTGCTGCTCCTTGAAGTCTTCTTTTTTGACTTTGAAGGACTTATACAGCAGCTCTAGCTTTGTAGGATCTGCCTGGAGATGTACTTCAGATCCCTTGTCGTAGGCTTCCCAAGCAAACACTAGGGCAATTCAAAGTATCTCAATGAGTTGCGAGTGCACTGCATTTTCTTTTTTTTAAAGCAAGCTTTAAGTAACTACTAACAGTACTCCCGTATCTTTTCTTTCTGCTGGCTTTTTCTTAGAGTTGCCTCAAATGTGCAGCAATCCTCCTGTCTTATCCTATGCAGTAGGGTCATAGATATATACCATAATGCTTGTTTTATATTAGTCAATTTTGTTTTTTTACCTTTATTTACCTGGGTGTGCAAATGCGTGTGATCACTTATACCATAGAACATATGTCGGGTAAGAGGATAACTTGGTTCTCTCCATCCACAATGGAGACACTGGGGACAGAACTATCTGATGGCCCTAAAGTTCATATAAAATGCCCTGGCATAAAATTAATACTTACATTGTGTTTGAGCCATTGAAATGGTGTCTCCAGTGTATCTAACAAAGTTATCTCCAGCATAACTCACTCTGTAAGCACAGATTTTAAAAAGTTTTTAGAAATTGTTCCCCATTAAGAAAAACTCATTCATGAAATCAAATTAGAAAGATTAGTGTCCTCTACTCTGAAGTTCATAAAGTTAAATGAATACTTACTCATCTGGATTCTTTCCTGCATTGGCATAGGGATTCTCTCTCATCGCTCTAGTTTTTGGATCATAATAGGCAGAATTTGGATCTAAATTTCTCAAATACTAGAAGAAAAAAACCATTTGAAGACTGAATTAACATTTATTTATAACAATAAAGAGCTCAGCAGGGCAGAGGAGTGGGCTCTGAGCAACCCAACATCTATGTACGATTCCAGTACGGTAAAAAGCACATGCTACTGTCCTTTGGAGTGACGCTAGTCATGGTAACCAAACTGCACAGACATTGCACATGCAGAGGAAGGTGTGAAACACGATCTGTCAGAGCTACAGGTCGGGCTGACATGACTTACTTTTGCAATATCTTCACGAATCCTGAGATTCCGAACAGTAATGCGCCTTTTAGAGTCGAAGTTCTGTCCGGGCATGTCAATGTCATCTGCGTATTTGTCTTCATCCTCGCCCTCACTGTTATGGTCCTGTTCCTACAAGGAGGGGAGGGTGAGAAAACTAAGCAGAAAGTCACAGCACTGACTTCTTGTTTTCCTTCCTTCTAAACAAACGCTTATCTGTGTGACTGAGGGCTACTGATATGACTGCGACAACTATGAGTCTCCGAAACAAATAGAACATGCAGCCAGAAAAGACGAATGTGTCATACCATCTGAGAATTGGATTCCTCTTCTCCCCACTGATGTTTTGGAGAATTCTGCATCAGAAAGGCAGGAAAAGCATTTGTCAATCCCTTCCACTTAATTTACTGATCGCTTAGCACTTTACAAACACATAAACAGGTATAGTACAGGTGAGTGGGACAGTGCAGGCCCAGTGTGCATCAGGCCTTGGGTTTGATCCTTAGCGCCGGAGAGAAGGAGGGAGGGCAGGATGGAAGGGTGGCTGCTTCACTTCAACTCAATAAGCTCTCAGACTTCTCACTTGTACTGAGCACATATATCCTGACACAAGTGTGCTATTGTGAACACTTAATTTTATTAGTGTCTACAGAACCAGAAAAAAACCACATTTTATCGATACAGAATGTCTCTCATGTGTATGCGTCTGTGTGTGTACATGCACATGTGTGTGTGTTTCCCTTGGAGATCAGAAAAGAACATTGGATTGCTTGGAGCTGGGATCAAAGGCAATTGTAAACTGCCAGATGTTGGTGCTGGGAACTGAATTTAAGCGCTCTGCTAGAGCAATAAGTGCTCTTAACCACTGAGTCATCTCCCCAGCCTCTTGCTATAGGATTACAATCACACAAGGTAACAGGAAGTTTAAGATGACCAAAGAGCCCAACAAATACCCATTATATTTGTTTCACTCATTAGCTGTATCATGTTCATTAAACCTGACTAGTTTTCTTTTTATTTATGTAGTATTGGGTCAGTGCATGCCAAGCCCGTTAAGTTAGTAATCTCCTTCCACCTTTATATGGGTTCTGGGGCTTAAAGCCAAATTGCCAAGCTTGCACGGCAAGTTCCTTTTCCCATTGAGCCTTCTTACTGGCCCCAAATGTCACTAGTTCTTAAAAAAATCAAGTCCAAATAGAAAATGCTGTCAGGAAGTGGTATTTTGAATGTAATTAGAGCCCATAATCTCTCATAGGGAGTGGTACTATTAGGAGGTGTGGCTTCGTTGGAGTGGGTATGGCTTTGTGTGAGGTTTCCTATGCTCAGGATACCACCGAGTGTCTTAGTTGACTTCCTGTTGCCGGCAAGATATAGGACTCTCAGCTATCTTCTAATACCACGTTTGCCTGCACGCTGCCATGCTCCCTGTCATGATAATGGACCAAACCTCTGAAACTGTAAGAAAGTCACCTCAATTAAATGTTTTCTTTATAAGAGTTGCCATGAGGAGCTGAGGAGATGGCTCAGAGGTTAAGAGCACTGGTTTTTCTAGAGATCCTGAGTTTGATTCCCAGCAACCACAATAGGTGGCTCACAACCATCTGTAATGAGATCTGGTGCCCTCTTCTGGCCTGCAGACACACATGCAGACACTGTATACATAATAAATCTTAAAAAAAAAAAAGAAAAGAAAAAGAAAGGAAAAAAAAGTTGCTATCAATCAGCCGTGCACACCTTTAGTCCCAGCACTTGGGTGACAGAGACAGGCGGATCTCTGTGGGTTCGAGGACAACCTGGTCTACAGAATGAGTTCCACGACAGCCAGAGCTGTGTACAGAGAAATCCTGTCCAGTGTTTCTTCACAGCAATAGAAACCCTAAGACAGGACGCTTGTAACCTGGGTTCAAACTCCACCGCAGCACATATGTAAAGTCAGAAAAAAAAGAAACCTGTGGTATTATGAGTCTTTTTCTGTGATAGTCTTCTATTTTTTCCATATATCACTAAAATATATGGTAGCTAATATTGTTACTGAGGTCTTAATAAATGCAATTTTAAGAGTGAAGGCCTGACACATGCAGTGCACCCCTGCAACCCCAGTGCTTAGGGGACGGAGACAGAAGTTCAGTTCTTCCCCAACCAAAGATGTAGAAAATGGATTCTTGTTCTACATTTTATTTCTTTGTTTTAAAGCAGTGGCTCTCAACCTTCCTAAGCTGCAACTCTTTAATACAGTTCCACATGTTGTGGTGATCCTAACCATAAAATTATTTTTGTTGCTACTTTATAACTGTAATTTGGCTACTGTTGTGAGTTTTAGTATAAATATCTGTGTTTTCTGATGGTCTTAAGTGACCCCCATGAAAGGATCACTCAACCCCTATAGGGGTGATGACCCACAGGTCTTGAGAACCACTGTTTTAAAGCATCTGAATAAGAATGTTTTGCCTGAATATCTTGTGTCTTTACTTACAGCTTGTTCCATTAATTTTCCAGACGCTAACTCTTCTTGCAGTTTCTGAGCTTTCAATGTTCGTTTTGCCTAAAAAAAAAAAGAGAGACATTTAAATTTTATTTACAACATTTAAAGTGAGAGATTTTAGTGGTTTCAGAAATGGACATTAGAGAACCAAGTTAAGGGCTTGTGGAGAGTTAGACCCTTGTGTGAGCGAGCCCTGATGTAAGAGGACCAGGTGACAGCACTGGTAAACCACAGAGAGTGAGCCCTGGCAACAGTGAGAGATGCTGCTGCCTCCAGCTATGGGCTGATTACTCTTGGGCAGGCTCAGGTTACTACATATTTCAATGCTCCAGAAAACATGAGATCTAGATCTTTATGAGCAACTGCACAATCTTTCTAGGCATGGTGGCACATGTTCACAATCCTAGCATATTGGAGGTAGAGGCTCAGAACCATCCTTGGCTATATAATTATAGTCATAGGGAGTTCAGCCAGGTTACATATAACCCTTCAAAATAAAGACCTCAGAACTTCAAAAAGATAAAAGCAGCTAGGTATGGAGCTGCACACCTTCAATCCTTGGACAGGATATTTTTAGTCAAGAGACAGAGATAGGTAGATCTCTGAGTTGTAGGCTAGCCTGATCTGCCCAGTGAGATCTAGGTAAGCCAGGGTTACATAGTAAGACTTTGTCCCAGATAGATAGATAGATTAGATAGATAGATAGATAGATAGATAGATAGATAGATAGATAAATAAATAGAAGATTTGGATGTCGGTTTGTTCTTACATGTCTAGTACCTTTGGTCACACTGGGACTAAAGAATAAAAGACTCAGGAAATTGCTGCCAGTCAAGTGTGGTGGCATTTGCTGGGATAAAGATATCCCAGCATTTGGGAGACAGAGGCAGGAGTTCAAGACTAACCTGGTACACACAGTAAGTTTCAGGACAGCTAGAACCATATAGAGAGACCCTGTCTCACGGGAAAGAGGGAAAGAAAGAAACTGCTGCTAAGCAGGGCACCACACTGTCTTCACTACTCAAGTAGACATGCTGCTATAAACACGGTGTCCCAAGACTCGGGAAAGCCTTGCCAGGTTAGAAAGCCTTGGATCTTCCCTAGCAAGGTAGAAAAGCAGTGAACTGGCTCACCAGGTCAACTTTGGCGTATTCCTCAACGATTTTCATGTGTTCTTCTGGGTTGTAGCCGTTCCAGCGGTCCCTCTTCCCGTCATAGTCAAACATCAGCTGGGGCTGGATGTGCTCATCTGGGGCGATGTTAGTGCCTGTGAACTTTGCTCCAACCCGCCTCGGCCTCTGAAAGACAGCAGATCTTTTCCTAAGAACTTGCAGCACAGAGGGAGATTTCATAAAACTTTTACGGTCGGCTTGGACATGATGTGGGGTTTTAGTCTCTAAATTTAATTATCAAGGCAGTCTTTGGGCAGGAAACTTCGACGATGCTGGACTAATTTCATGCAAATTAATTTTTATTTTTCTAAATTAATTTTAGGAAAACAGAATATCTCTGACAAGGAGAAAACAAAGGCTTGCTGACAGTTTCCCAACAGGCTCAGGGCTGATCATACCTCGAAGCAGTCTTTCTTCTTGTGTGTCATGGCCCCACAATTTTCACATGCCCCTTTGCGGTACTTGGTAGTTATAGAATTCTATTAAAGGACAGAGAAAAACAAAACAGACATCTTATTTATCAGTCATTTAGAAATAACTTTTGCTTTCACTATCTTGTCTACTGAATGACTTTATTTGTTAAAAAAGAAAACCAGGTAATCTTGATGTTCTAAGATGACCAAGTTTAAGGATTTCAATAATATAAAATTCATGTAAGAAGACTGCAACTAACATTGAATACACTGTGAATTTCAACACCAGGGTCACAGAATTCCTCCCCACTTTAAACAGCGTCACATTAAAGGTTCCTAAGTTCTTCACACACACTCTCCACCCACAAAAGGACACACAGGCCAGCACATACCTCCTTTACACCTCTCTTGTACCATTCCCCAGAGGAACTGAATTGCTTCTGTTTCTCTGGCTGTGGTCTCTGATGCTTTAATGTGGGCCTTTTTGATGGATCAATGTACCATGGAACCGAAGAGATATACTGAGGAATATGAGGGTTGATATCTCTGTAATAAAATTTAAGTAAGATGGTAAAGCAGAATGTTTGAAAACGACATTTTAATCACAAAGGTAGTGGGCACAGAAACAGAAATCAGTGGGATGGGGGAGGGAAGACGGTTGCTATCTCCACTAACAGAAGAACTAAAGGTAAAGATATAAGTTATTAGAGTAAAAACATTCTAATCAAGATGCTGAGACTCATGAAACACCTGAATGGAGACAGAGGGACGATAGGAAGGGGTTAGAGAGCTCCGTCTATTCCAGCTAGAAGATAAACTACTGTCTACAACCAACTGATTAAAATTATCACATAGGCATTATTATTCAGAGATGTGAAAAACTCAAAATGAAAAGATATAAAAGTAGTTACTCTAGTCTGGGGAGTGAAAAAAGGTAAAAAAGGACAATTGCTATGCATTATAAGCTCTTCAATATTACCTGATAACTAAACCATATACATAGGAGTCTGATAAAACAAGAAAGAAGAATAAAAATTCTGTAACTAGTCAAGGGCAGTTTCCTGCCTAAGCAAAGGCTGAGCCCTGGTGCAGTGGGTATGGACTTGAACAGATCATGCAAGAAGCGACTTACTTTCCCTCTTCATCAACTTCCGCCGGAGCATTGCCCAGTTTTCTCTGCTCTTCTAGCTCCTTCTTCTTCCTCCAGTCTTCTCTGGTCATCTTCTTTGGCTCCTCCAAACTCATCTCCTTTGACCCCGAAAGGGGCGTGGCATTAACCG
>LOEQ01004580.1:4136-17274 GCA_001685075.1 Bramus lutescens
TTAAACAGAAAAGGGGAAATGGTATAGGAGTTCCTTCTATTTGTGTGTTGCTTTTATTGGTTAATGAATAAAGAAACTGCCTTGACCTAGTTGATAGGGCAGAGCTTAGGAAGGTGGTGAAGACAGAACTGAATGCTGGGAGGAAGAAAGGTGAAGGCGGAGAGAACCACCATGGAGCCACCAGAGTCAGACATGCTGAATCTTTCCCAGGAGCCACTGCCACATGGTGATATACAAATTAATAGACATGGGGTAAATCAAGATGTGAGAGTTAGGCAATAAGAGGCTAGAGCTAATGGGCCAAGCAGTGATTTAATTAACACAATTTTCGTGTGTTTATTTTGAGGCCCAGCTAGCCGGGCAGCTGGGATGAATAAGTGGGTCCTCACCCTGCAACAATAAAGAACTCAAGAAACTAAACAACAATAAACCAAATAATCAAGTTAAAAATGGGGTACAGATTTTAACAGAGAATTTTCAGTAGAAGACTCTCAAATAGTTGAGAAGCACTTAAAGAAATGTTCATCATTCTTAGCGCTCAGGAAAATACTAGTCAAAATGACTTTGAGATTCCATCTTATTCCTGTCAGAATGGCTAAGATCAATAACCCAAGTCACAGTTTATGCTGTAGAGGATGTAAAGCAATGAGAACACCCCACACACACTGCTGGTAGAGAAATCAACATAGCAGTTTCTCAGAAATAAGGAAAATATTTACCTCAAGACCTCACTATACTACTCTTGAGCATATACCCAAAAGATACCCCAGCCTATCACAAGGACTCTTTCTCAAATTTGTTAATAGCAACTTTATTCATAATAACCACAAGCTGAAACAACTTAGATGTCTCTCAACTGATGAACTGATAATGAAAATGTGGTACATTTGTACAATGGAGTTTTTTTTTAAATCATAAAATCTGCAGACCAATGGAGGAAACTAGAAAATGTCCTGAGCAAGGAAATCCAAACCTGGAATGACAAACATAATATGAACTCACTTATAAGTGACTATTAGCTGTAAAGTAAAGGATAATCACAATACAAACCACAGACCCAGAGACGCTAAGTAACAAGGAACACTCAGATGGGACATATGGGTCTCCCTGGGAAGAGAAATAGATTTTGTTAGTAGTCATGGTAGGTAGGGATGAAAACAGGATAAGATGGGGGAGAGAGCAATGGAAGGAGAATGTATGGGGAGAGATTACTGGATTGGGGGCCTTTGCAGGACAATATGGAAATCTAGTGCCATGGAGACTTCCTGGAACCTATAAAAGTGACCCTGATGAGGAATCATAGTAATGGAGGATATTATAACCTAAACTGGTCATCTTTCATAACCAGGTAAGACTTTCAGTAGTGGGACTGGGACTCCAACCCAGTCACAAAATCGTCAATCTACAAATTTTCCTGCCTGCAGGATGTGCTGGGAAAACAGAGGCTAAAAACTTGTGGGAGCATCCAACCAATAGCTAGTCAACTTTGAAGTCCACACCAGGAGAGAGAGCCCATGATCCACATTACCTGAATGGCCAGGAATTGGAAGATGAGTGATTCAGAGTCCTAACACACAACCAAACAAGACTGGCCAAAAGGAAAGTCAATGACATGGTTCTAAAAATATTCTGCTGTGCTCATAGACTGATGGCTAGTCAATTGCCATTGCTACTGAGCCTTCCTCTGGCTCCAAATGGGAGCAGATGCAAATACCCACAGGCAATCATTAGGCTGTCCTCAGGGAACCCTGTGGTGTAGTGGTATTTCACTTGTATTTTAATGAATAAAACTTGCCTGAGGATCAGAAAAGTAAAACAGCCCCGCTGGTCAGCCTTATAGAACAGGCAGCAATAACGCACATCTTTAATCCCAGTAGACACACTAGCTTGCCATAGAAACCAGGCAGTAGTAGTACATGCCCTTAATCCCTTCCCTAGGGAGGACTATTAAATGGGAGGAGACAGTTCTCAGTCTCAGTCTCATTCTGAGATTCCTGGAGACAGGATCGCCGTTTTGGACTGAGGTAGAGATAAGAGCCAGGGGCTGGCTGTTTTGCTTTTCTGATCTTCAGACTGAACCCCAATTTCCATTTCTGGGTTTTTATTAATCATGCTGCCTGAACAAATCTTTCAATTACAGAAATAAAAGAAGAAAAATCCAAGATCAGTTGCACAGATAAGATATTATGATGTTCTGCCAGGCAGTGGTGACTCACAATTTTTGCATATCTTTTAATCATCCTTGATAAACTGTGACAGAACAAATTATTTTTTCCTTACCAACCCAATAACATAACTTCCAAGAATCTAGAGGCATATGACAATCTGTTCTCAGGCTGGCAGCTCTCGCAGTTTAAAGGATGATAAACAGAAAGAAAATGTCCAAGACAGCCTGGGCAGCTTGCATACCCCAAGCAGTGCATTAACGTTTAATGTCCAGAGTGCCATTTGTCAATAGATCCAAGAAAATTCCTCAGACCAAAGGTGCTGCACTTTTCAATTTCAGGCATAATGCAATGTTTGACTTTATAGAATTTATATGTCTAAAACTGGCATTCATTTGCTCTTTGGTCATAAGACACCACAATGTCTCTGTCTGAGTTAACTTTTCTAGGAAAGGGAGGTCCTGATACCTCATTCCTTTATCATTTTTCCATACCTGTTTTTGTCCATCATAATTTTCCATAACCCCAATATTTCCATGTTGTACAAATATTAAAAAATAAGCATGCTGTACATGCAGTATAAAAACCAAAAGTAAGTGACAGTGATCATGCAGCTCAGCTTGGCCTTGCTGGATCTTTGTCAAGAATCTGTGCTGGCTTAATTACTTTCACCATTGCCTTCAAATATGATCGCACCAGAGTTGGTGCATGCACCAGGCATGAGTTTGCTCCAGCTGAACAGATCTTAAGTCCAGTTAGACAGCTGTTGGTTTCCCATGATATTTTTGTTACAGGGGTTTTGTTCTTCTGTTTTACTTGTATTACACTAGTTTGGATGGATGGATAATGAGACCTTGTTAATACATTTTCTTGAAAATTTTACATTGACCTTTGAAAAAATCTCTGTTTATATCCACAGTCCATGTTTGAACTGGTCATTTGTTTTTCTGACTTTTTTCTTTTTTTTAGCTCTTCATATATTCTGATTACTAATCTTCTATTAGATATAAGATAGGAAGCAATCCTCTTCCACTCTGTGGGCTTCCTTTTTATTTTTTATTTCTTTGACTGCACAAAAGGCTTTTAGAATTATAAGGTCCCAGTTGTTGTTGGTCTGAATTCTTGGGTAAACAGAGTCCTATTCAGGAATTTCTTTCTTATGCACATATATATTGTAGGGCACTGCCTATGTTTTTGTCTACCAGTTTTAAGGTTTCAGGTTTCACAATCAAGTCTTTGATCAATTTAGAGTTTAGAGTTAATTTATGCTCGAAGTGAGATAGGTGTCTAATATCATTCTTCTGCACATAGACATCCAATTTCCCAACACCATTTGTGGAAAATTCTGTCTTTTCTATACTGCATACTTTTGGCATCTCCAGCAAATATCAGATGACTGTGGTATTTATGAGTTCAATGAGATGACTTCAAGATTTTTAATTGATTTAAAAAGATTTGGCTGTGGGGCTACCATACACAGCCTGTTCTGAGCCAACATATATTTGCTCTAGAATTACTCTGACTTTCAACATGAGCATATGTGGAATTTTGTCAAAGGCTCTTTCTGTATGTATTGAAATGATTGTGTGATTTCTTTTGTGTCTAATTATGTGATTTATTACACTCATTGATTTAGGAATGTTGATGCATTCCCATGTTTTTCAAAATAAGAAAAGAGCCTTGGCATGAGATAAAAACAAACAAACAAAAACATTATCACCCAAATTAACAGAGTTATTACTGAACTTGAAAGCATCACAAGATATACCATGGAAATCCAATATGTTATAAGAAAATAATTAGAAAATCTATGGCCAGTTAGGTTGAAAACATATAAAAGAAATAGAGAAATAGTTAAATTTCTAGGTGCATACAATGTACCAAAGAATCCACAAAATTTAACAATATTAAGACTCCACCAAAATTTAAACACACCCATAACAAATGAGGAAATTAAAATAGTAATAAAATCCTCCCAACCAAAAACAAGTCCAGTGCCATAAAGAAGCACAGAAGAAATCTACTGGAATTCCATTGAAGATTTCTAGTCAAATACTTCAAAATTTAAAAAAAATAGAAAGAAGCATTTCTAAATACCTCCTACAATGCTAGTATTACTTTAATCTACTGCCAAAAGAAGGTAAAGATATAACAGCAGCTGGGGAAAATAACAGACCAATAGCTTGCTAAATATATATTTTAAAATATTCAATAAAATACCTGTAAACTATATATGACTATATATCAAAAAGATTATCCACTATGAACAAAAAAGTTTTAATTAAGTAAAATGTATATAAATAGCATATACTCTTAACTGTCATTTCATTTCAGTGTTTTGTGGAAACAAAAAAAAATTCTAAACCAATTGAGTTCCTCTAGAATAGTCTTACACAAAGACATTAGAAAAAAGATGTCCAGAATATGTACTCTATATGACAAATGATTCCTCCGAAGATAAGTGTACTTATTTATGAGGTACAATGTCACTTTTCATACATGGTGAACGCTGTACATGGATGGAAACAGGATAATTAGTCGATTTATTCTTAAAACTTTTTACTTCCTTGGCAAGAATACATTCAATATCCTCTCTTTTGATATTATGAGGCATTAAGTTTAACTATATTTATTCACCTACAGAGAATACCAGAGCCTATTCTGGCTAATGGGAAAAGTACCTCAGTAAATGGTGTGGGGGGAATGTCTCTCAAACACTTAACTTTATTCTATTCCAATTTAGACTAGTAGAGGGAGTTGACAATTTCCATAATTTTTCCTTTATGTTGGTGGCAAAACATACTCTTCCTAAAGGACAGTGTTAATTCACATCTCAATAAACTGTGGATACTAGTTCCCCATACTTCTACTCACAACAGCATTTGATAACCATTTTCTTTTTATAATGACCATTCTACCTGGGATGAGGCAGTACTTTGTACTGGTAAAATTGGATCTTCTTAATGCATTTCAAGACTGTGAGATGGCTCTTTGAGATTGCTCTATTTCTCTACATAACAGACACTGACCACATGTAAATATTGGTCACTTGAATGAGAAAAGTAGAAACTGCAATGTGTTGTAAATACTCGGTATGCACAGGCTTTTAATATTGAAAACAATGCAGACAAATATTTGAGCAAAGCAACTAATTTAGCTTAACTTTGTAAAAACAATGCATCAATATCAGCACAAGTCATATCCATATTGCATTACACTCAAGTGTATCTCAGGTTGTGTTAGTATATTAATCCTTATTCTAATATCTGTCATTAAAATAATTGACTGTAATGTTGTGACTTAAATATGTTAATGAATCACCAGAAAGGTATATATGACATGTGTGTCATAAATTACATTTCCAGTACACAGCACTGCTCTGACATTGTCCAGGAGAAGGGAAAAAGGAACAGTCAGTAAAAGATCAAGTTTTCATGAAAGGCAGCGTCCCAAAGACTCTTATCATGGCCCCAAGAACCTCCTTATTCCTCAGGCTGTAGATGATGGGATTCAGCATTGGGGTGAGGATAGTGTAGAAGACATCCAGAATCTTATCATCTGTGGGAGAACGGAGACTCCTAGGTCGAAGACAAGTGTAGACAAAAGGTGCATAATAAAATGTTACCACAGTTAAGTGAGTTGAACATGTGGTGAAGGCCTTTTTCTTTCCCTCTTTTGAGTGCATATGGAAGACAGCAAAAAGGACCCGGCCATAGGAAGNCTAAAGAGTTAATGGAGCCAAGTGTCCAGGACCCTATAATCATCTTCAGGCACATCGTTTTGCTCATGCGAATGGGATAATGAAGAGGGTGGCAGATGGCAACAAAACGGTCATAGGCCATGGAAGCCAGGAGCAAGCCCTCGGAACCTGCCATAGTCATAAAGAAAAAGGCTTGAGCTCCACAGCCCAGGAAGGTGATTCTTTTCTGGCCAGAGAGGAAGTTGAATGCCATCTTGGGAACAATGGCAGAGACATCCATCAGGTCCATAAGAGAGAGCTGACTGAGGAGAAAGTACATGGGTGTATGGAGCCTGGGATCCACACGAATAAGGAGGATCATAGTTGAGTTTCCAAGTAAGGCCACAGAAAATATGGAGATGATGAGCAGCAAAAGCAGAAGGCCAATTTGGTTTTGGGGAAACAACCCCAACAAAAAGAAATCACTTGAGCTCTGATTCCATTTCTCCATTAAAATGTATTGCTTTATCTTTCTTGAAATGGGACCTAAATGTAAAATATACTTATCAGATGAAATATAAAAAGAGCATAAAGAGGAACTGGCTTGTAATGAGTGCTTGCACTGAATTGTTCTTCCTGTAGTACCATCCTTCTGTTGATCTTATTTTGAAATATGAGCTGATTGTTCTTTCTGTCTTGCCTCTGGACAAGTTCTCAATTCAGAGATACTTTATGGTCAATTTAAAATCAAGGGTGGCAACACGAATAAGATAGCTCACACATTTTCTCATAGATAATTCTGTGCAAAACCATCAGATCATCAACCCACCTGATAAAACTAAAAAATCCTCTATCTTCTGCATCACTTGCTTCCTGGCCCCATTCCCGTAACTGGCGATACTGTAGACAGATCCCAGGGATCTGTTCCTTGCTGCTCTGCCTCACAAATTCTCTAATAAATCATTGCTTCTCTAATAATTCCCAATTCACTGTTCTGGAACTAAAAGATTTTGTATATGCTCAGATTCACATTAATCATAAGATGCTATTTGTGTGTACTTGCTCCATATGTGGAGCTTTCGTTTGTGTAGATTTTACAGATATCAACTCATACACAGTTACAACTGAAGCATTTATACAACAAAACATAATAAATATCACACATTGCATAATATGTATATTTTATAGTTTACAATTGTGACTAATGTACAAATATTTCCAAATAGTATAAATGTTGCTGACACATTGCTTTCACCACTTATTCTGAAATTCTTTAAAAAACCTGTTCATTGGGGAAGAAAATGCACAGTAATAAATTCTTGACTTTCTACTCACAAATAATTTTTAAAATTTTTACATTTTTATTCATTTACTTATATGTGTTTTGGGAGTATATACATGCCATGGTACTTGAATGGAAGATAGAATGTCATTGGAAGGGTATGTCTCCTTCCTCCATCCTGAATATCAAACTCAGATAATCAGATTGGAGGCAGGAATCTTTACATGCTGAGCCATCTCAGCAGCCCAATAACAAAGTAATGCCTTGGTTTTTTTCTTTATTAATTGTTTATGTCACACATATTTTACTTACACATTTTGGATTTATTTAACTAAGGAAAATCAAACAGAAGTTTTAGCCATATTTAGAATAAATAATTAAAACAAGAATAAATTAATAATTGTGCATATACATATGTCTATAGTTATATATTTATAAATGTATAAACACAACATCTTTAGTCTACATAATGATTCAGGTATGTATATGTTTGCAAAAATGATCATTTTTGCATGAAACAACAAGTTGAATTTACAAGAGAGCAAGAAAAGTACATGGTAAAGCTTGGCTAGAGGAAATGAAAAAAAATGAATCTGATATGACTATATCATAATCAGAAATATAAAAATGTTATATATAAAGGATAAAATGAATGAATGTTCCTGCAGGGGAAATGTTGCCTACTTTTCTATGGCCAATCATCAGTGTAGGAATTGTTTCAATAATGGTGTCTCCTACTACTGTTATGTGTCACCTGATTCTTCTTCATGCATTAGCAACCATTCAAAATCCATACCTCTCCAATACATTTTATCTTTCTTCTCTTACCTGTCCTCAGTATAAAAGTTTATGCTTTACATGAGTGTGCTCTTCTATCTAGGAGAAATACTGATGACACAGCCTGACAAGGTTATTGGCCTCAAGGTTAAAGTTGGGTTACTGATAATGTTCAGCAATAAAGAAAAGTAAATGGTACTTTATGAAAACTACTCACATGTGGTAATAGATCACTTAGCATTCTATACGTCTGTGATGAGCAAAAAAGAAATGTAAAACAGAGCATGTCACAGAAAAATAGAAACGCAGTTTTATACTTATCTGAAAACGTGATACTGATGAGGAATGCATGTGCAAGAACATGCCAGATGCCACTTTCTTAGAATCACAGAACTACTAAGCATAGATTAAATATGACAGCAGAAAAATCCTGTGTTTCCTTATTCCTTTTTAAGCATAATTGCCTATAAACTGATAAGCATGAAGTATAAATTAAAAAGTCACCAACTTCATTGTATACCTTCAAAACACCATCACTGTTCCTAGATGTCTGCATGCTCTGTTCATTAAGCCATGCAATATCATGTAATCTATAACACAAATAAAGAAGGCGGAGCCAAAAATACAAAAACACACTAAAGTATATGACCTGTTGTTACATGGTAAGTCCTCCTAAAAGAAAAACATAGTACAAAAAGGAAAAGAAACAGATGGACTGGAGCATGCACCAAGCCACTATGTGTAGGCAACATGTAGGCATGTGTCTGTAAAGCCCACTTCTCTAACTAATGAGCAAAGGAAAGGGCAGGGAGGGAAAGTCAATGAGGACAGAAAGAATGAGAATATTGGTTGTGAAGGGAAGGTGCCAGGGTAATTATATAGGATGAAAAGGACTTGGATTCTGATCTGAATAAGATGGCAAACCAGGGAGAGTGATGTGCCCTTAGGTACGTTCCACAAACATATCCAGAATGTTCTTATTCAGAAGGGAGCTGTGATGCCAACCTCACAGAGAATATTAATTAGATGGAAGAAGAACCTCTGGTGAGTTATCTGGATATGAGAAAAAGAGCCACATTTCTCAAAAAAAAAAAAACATTGACACATGGACTCATTACAGCAGTGAGCTGCCTACCTGAACATAGGCTCCTGACTGATGATTCACTGATATTTACTCCCTGGAACAGCACTTAATTACAGCAAGCTCTCATCCTGCGTGCCTGTTAAAATGAGAAGAACATCACTCTTAGAAAGGATAGATTACAGTTGCTCATACTGACAAAGCTGAAAACATAATTTTTAAAAATCAGTCCTCTGCATTATAACTCGTAAATAAAGAGGAACCTCATACAAGTACTTTCTTTTACAGCCTTGAACAAAGATTTAACTACAGAGGAAAGAACATTCCACAGGTCCTTTCAGGAGGTGTTTCTGATAGCCATCTTTGAACATGGAGTCTGCACTAAACTTACATTTCACACAGTTGTTTTCAGTAAAAGGAATGTACATGTGTATGCTCTTAGATCATTTCTCGCTGGCTCATAAACATGCTTTGGAAAAGAATTACAGCAGAAATTATTTTGTTCCCAAAGTTTATAAACTGTCACTTTGGCAGGTTATTTTGAGAAACCACTATTTTCAGGAGTCCAGATACCTGGAACCTTAGATTTAATATCTAAAACACGAAATCAGAGCAAAGATCTCTACATTGAAGAAGAGAAAAATTCAGTATTTTGTGTGGGCTTTATTTATTACAGAGTTGTAGAAAGAATTGTATTTTGATTACTTTACCTTTATATCTTCCAGTGGCTGCAAGGCAGATGTAATGTTAGTATGTCTCTTGATCATTCCAAAAGACCTGAAAAACAGAGTTCTTTAAAGTTCTGTAGTGGAGAGTCCTATTATAGAGCAGGCCTACAATTTCAGAATGCTAGATTAATTTACCAAAGTCACAGGTATAAAAACATAACCTGGACACACAGTTAGCAAGACATCTACAGAGCACAAGACCAAACATGAAATTGAATATCAGAGTCTCTGCTTATTCTTAAAAACTCTAGGGTACTCCCAAGAACATGAACCTTAATGAGCATATATTATGACCTCCAGAAGGACCCACTTCTTTCCANTAGTGGAGAGTCCTATTATAGAGCAGGCCTACAATTTCAGAATGCTAGATTAATTTACCAAAGTCACAGGTATAAAAACATAACCTGGACACACAGTTAGCAAGACATCTACAGAGCACAAGACCAAACATGAAATTGAATATCAGAGTCTCTGCTTATTCTTAAAAACTCTAGGGTACTCCCAAGAACATGAACCTTAATGAGCATATATTATGACCTCCAGAAGGACCCACTTCTTTCCACCATTGCACATCTTAGCTTTTGAGAAACCACAAGACCAGAAAAATTCAGCCTCTTACTTAGGACACAATCTTCAGAACCAGCACATTGTAGATTTCTAACGCATTTACATCCATTCTCTCAGCATTTAAAACTAAAGTGAAAACTGTACATTTAAAATCTCCCCTAGTTATCCCTACTTATTCTAACCTAAACCAACTATGCACAATAATGTCTTCTGGACTTAGTTTATCCAGGTATCTTACACTTGTGTTTGTGTTTGTGAGAAAATGTATCTTCACAATAAAGCAGTTCCCTTTCGACATTCTCTGTGTGTCTTGAGAAGTCTTCACCTTCCCTGTTTGTTCACATCCACTACCAAGTTCCCCACATAATTATCTCACTGTGGAGGAGCCTTAACTGAAGGATGGAAATCTGCTTCTTAGGCAAGAGCCCCTTGTTTCACCAAACTATAAGGAAAGAAATTTTTAAGAATTATCTACTAGTCACATATTCTTGATGAAACAAAGAGAAAATTATTAATCCTTCTGAAATATATACAAGCTCACTGCTCAGATAAAGTATCATTTCTCACTAATTATTTTTAAATGAAACACAAGAGATATTTTAGTTTCTTTTCCCATACAATACATTAGTGAAAGACAGAAAGACAATGCTGTATTTTATATGCACAACCTTGGATCAGCAAGCCAGAGATGCTTCTCTTTTTTCCTCTAATTGATCCCTTGTGTCTAAATCTACAGAGACAAAGCCTTGGCCATTTCTCCTGACTTGGTTTCTTTGAGCTAGCTCAGTTCTAAACTTAGAGAAAAAAATACATGACAAATGCTACTCCTGCAATCACAGGATACCTAAAAATAAACTAAGGAATCTGCATTATTCCAGAAATGGAATTCCCAAAAATAGATTGCAGTATCCAGAATATTATTTGAAACCTGTAACAGATGTTAGTCAATATGAATTAATGTCTCTCATTTTTAAAAATATGGGCCCCAGAGGAATACATATATACTAAAATTTTGATCTAGACAAAAATTCTACTTTAGTCCTAGGTTAATGCAGATGACTTGTGGCAAAGTGGGTACTCAGACTCCGGATTATTTATGCTGACAGATCCATCACTGATTATAATAACAAGCAAATCAAGCTTCAAAGGCAATGAAAGATTTTTTTACCTAATCTTTAAATTTTTTACAATTTGAGAGATGTTCCCAATACTAGCAAATAGGATGTATGTACATGTCGGTGGAGTCTCTACGCCAAAGCAGGAATGAGAAGACATGATCCTACTGTTCTACTCAACCCATAGTAAGTACTTTTGTTGATTGAGGTTTTCTGTCCTGCCCTGTCCCGCAGGAGTTTAGTCCCAAAGAAATCACAGAGAGGTCTACATTAATAATAAACTGATCAGCCCATTAGGTCAGGCTTCTTATTAACTCTTATAACTTACATTAGCCCATTATTCTTATCTGTGTTAACCACATGGCTCAGTACCTTTTTCAGTGGAGTAGGTGACATCTTGCTTCTTCGGTGTCTGGACAGGACTGCAGAGAAATGGGCTTCTCTCTTCCCAGAATTCTTCTGTTCTCATTGACCAGCCTCTACTTCCTGTCTGATTGTCCCACCTATACTTCCTGCCTGGCTACTGGCCAATCAGCATTTATGTAAAACCTAATTGGAAGAATATAAACAACTGTCCCACACCCCTTCCCCATGTTTAAAAAAAACTAGACCTCTGTGTAATTTCTTTGGGACTTAATGATTGTGGGAACCAGGCAACATAAACCTCAGACAACAAATAGTGTCCATGTGGACAACTGCATCCACAAAAAGCCTGACAGAGCTTGAGAAGTTATTCTTGATTTTAAAAAAAAAAGAATAGAGTTAGGCATGGTTTCTTCACAGCACCATTTTCTCAGGTGGGCTCTGCTTGCTAGAGGCAAGCGCTCTCATTTAAGAGAGCGAAGGACTGAGTCGAAATCGACATTTTGGAACGTCGTCTTTTAAAAGATCCTGACACAAAACACTTAAATGCTTTTTAGCTGTAGCAGGAAAAAAGCCATGCCAGTTTAAAATGCCAGTTTTCTGGGCCATCCTGCCAGGGCAAACTCTGACTCTTTCAGGCAGGAAGTCTGACTGCAGAACATTTGTATGTGGTTAGTGAGCACACTGCTGCAGCTTGTTTGCTGGCAGGGACCTTAAAACACCATAGAGGTGTGGTGATAAACATGGCTCCAGCATGAGCCTAGAATCTCAGAAAGCTAAGAAATGGGATGGATTCAGCCATCAAAGCCACAGCTTTAATCCTATTCATATTGCTTAGCAAATTAAAGACTCATGTGGTCAGAAAAAGAGAGATATACAGTAAAGAGAGATTCAAAGAAGAAGAAAACCTCTAAATATTTTACAGTGTGTTAAAAATATATGCAAGCTTGGGAGAGTAAATAAAAAGGTTAAAGTCCTCTAAATAAAAAAAGAGTAGTTGGGTGTTATATTACACACCTTTAATCCCAGCACTTGGGTGGCAGATACAGGTGGATCACTGTGAGTTCAATGAAAGCCTGGTCTACAGAGTGAGTTCCAGAACAAAGATACACAGAATCCCTGTCTCAAAAAGCCAAAAAGTAAAGATATAAGAAATAGAGGAAGCAGTGGACTGAGCTCTGAAGATCCCATTGAAGAGTAGAAGGAGTAAGAGTATGAGCAAGGAATTCAAGACCATGAGGGGGTCATCCACTGAGACAGTTTCTTGAGCTAATGGGAGATCACCAACTCCAACTGGACTGGGAGTGAATGAGCATGGGATCAAACTAGTCCCTCTGAAGGGGGTTGACAGCTGGGGCAGACTGAGGGGCCACTGATAGTG
>LOEQ01004580.1:30055-57687 GCA_001685075.1 Bramus lutescens
ATCAAAAGGCCAAGGCAATTTCTTTATTAACCAATGAAAGTAACACATAAGACAGATGACCCTCCTACATCAATCAAGCATCTTAACTTTGCTGGATCTTTGTCAAGCAGCTCTAATGGCTTTATGACTTACACCATTGCCATCATATACAACTGCACCAGGGTTGGTATCCTGAACCAGGCATGAATTTGCTCCTATTGAGCAGGTCTTAATTCCAGTTAGACAGCTGTTGGTCTCCACAAGATGAGTGCCACTACTACACATCTGCACACTTAGGGAATTCTGGCCATGTTGGTTATTAGTGTGGTTCATAGGCTTCACAGCAGGTGAGGACTACTGGTTGTTTCTCATCCTTGAGTGCTTGTACAGCAACTTCTGATTCTTTGAAACCTAGCCCTCTGAGATGAGGCTTTCAAGTCTGGTACAACTCAAATCCTCAGAGTCTTATATTTTTTATTATTACTTTACTAATATGAGGAATCAAAATTTCTACTTCCTCCCCTCCACACACTTCCCTCCTGCTCCCCCGCTCACTGTCCTCCTCACCCCCTCCAGTCCTAAGAGAGGGCAGGGTATCCTGCCCTGTGGGAAGTCCAAGGCCCTCCCCGCTCCATCCAGGCCTAAGAAGTTGTGCATCCAAACAGACTAGGATCCCAAAAAGCCAGTATGTGCCATAGAGACAAAATCCCAGTGCCATTATCATTGTCTTCTCAGTCAGCCCCAATAGTCAGCCACATTCAGAGGGTTCATTTTGATCCCATGCTCACTCAGTCCCAGTCCAGCTGGAGTTGTGAGCTCCCATTATCTCAGGCACACTGTCTCAGTCAGTGGATAATCACCTCGTGGTCCTGACTTCCTTGGTCATATTTCCCTCCTTCTACTTTACAACTGGACCTGGGGAGCTCAGTCCAGTACTCCAATGAGGGACTCTGTCTATATCTCCATCTGACTATACTTAAGTATTTTAAACTTATAAGGTCCCACTTGTCGGTTGTTGATCTGAATTCTTGGGGAAATCGAATCCTACTCAGGAATTCCTTTCTTATGCACAAATATATTGTAGGGTACTGCCTATGTTTTCTTCTACCAGTTTTAATGTTTCAGGTTTCACACTCAGGCTTTTGATCGATTTAAAATTAGTTTATGTTCAATATGATACATAAGTGGCTAACTTATTCTTCTGGATGTAGACATCCAATTTCCCAACACCATTTGTGGAAACTTCGGTCATTTCTACACTACATACTTTTGGCATCTTCAGCACATATCAGATGGCTGTGGTGTTCATGATTTCAATACGTTGGCTTCAAGATTTTTAATTGTTTTAGGATGATTTTGGTGTAGGACTGCCATGTGTAGTCTTTTGTAGGTCATGGTATGTTTACTACAGTCTTACTCTATGACTTTAATCATGAAAAAAAATGATAAATTTGTCAGTCTCTATCTTCATGTATTGGAATGATCATGTGATTTTTGCTTTTAGGTGTAATTATGTGATTTATTGTATTCATTAATGTGGGAATGTTGATGAAGTCCCACATTTTCCAAAATACAGAAAAGGTAACCTAAAGAAAAAAAGATATCACCCAAAAATCAGAATTAGTACTGTACTAGGAAACATCACAAAATATAATATGGCAATTCAATATAGTATAAAATATTTGAATAATATATAGCCTGTTAAGTTGAAAATTTATTAAAGAAATAGTTAAATTTCTAGGTGCAATGTACCAAAAGTTAAACTAAGAATCTACCAAAACTTAAACAGACCCATAACAAATGAGGAAATTTAAATAGTAATAAAATCCTCCCAACTAAAACACAAGTCTAATATCAGACAGATGAACAGAAATATAATATCAAATTTTATTGAAGATCTCCAGTCAAAAACTACTAAAAATATTTAAAAAAAATAGAAAGAAGAGCTCTTCAAACACCTCCTACAATGTTGGCATTACTCTTCTACCAAAAGAAGGTAAGGCTATAACAACAACAAAAGAAACAAAAGGCCAACAACTTACTAAATATATATTTAATAATATTCAATAAAATAAATGTAAAATATATATGAGTATATATCAGAATATTAAACACAATGAACAAACAAGGTTTAAGTAAAAATGTAGATAAATAGCATATCGTATTGACCATAATTTCATATCAGTGTTTTATAGAAACAAGAAAATTTCTAAACTAATTAAGTTCCATTAGAATGGACTGACCCAAAGATATTAGGATAAGATGGCCAGAACATGTGCTCTATATGACATATGTTTCAGTCTAAGATAATTGTAATTATGTATGAGACACAATGCAGTATTTCATACATGTGAACATTGTATATGAATGGAAACAGGATGATTAGTCATTTATACCTTTTTAAACATTTTACTTCTTTGACAAGAATATATTCATTTCTTTTGATATTTATGAAACATTATGGCTAACTATATTTATTCAACTACAGGCATACCAGAACTTCTTCTGGCTAATGGGAACAGTATTTCAGAAAGTCGTGTGGAGAGAATGTCTCTTACACTTAAATATTATTCTATTCTAATTCAATAAAGGAGTTGACTAGTCCCTTAATTTCTTCCTTATTTTTATGTTGTTGACTAAAAATACTTTTCCTAAAGGACGATATTAATTCACATTTCGATAAACTGTGAATATTAGTTCCACATACTTCTACTCACAACAGCATTTGATAACCACTGTCTTTTTTATGACCATTCTACCTGGGGGTAAATAAGTGCTTTGTTGTGGTAAAATTGGATGTTCTTAAAACATTCCAAGATTTTGAGATCACTTGGTCCCATGTGAACATTGGTCACTTAAATGAGCAAAATCCAAATTCCAACATGTTACAAGTATTCAATATACACAAGCTTTTAATAATGAAAAGAAGAAAAGCAAAACACTTGAGCAAAGCGATTCATTTGTGTTAATTTTGTAGAAACAATGCATCAACAGCAGCAAAAATCATATCCATATTACAGTACACTCAAGTATAACTCAGGTTGTGTTAGTATAATTCATTTTCTACTGCCTGTTATTAAAATTGTTGACTGAAGTGATGTGAATAAAACATGTTATTGAATTGCCAGATAGGTATGATATGTATGTGCCACACATTATATTTTCCAGTATACAACAGTGCTCTATGACATTCTGCAGGAGAAAAGAAAATGGAGCAGTGAGTAAAATATCAACTTTTAATGTGAGAGAATGTACCAAAGACTCTTGTCATAGCTCCCAGGACCTCCTTATTCCTTAGGCTGTAGATAATGGGGTTGAGCATAGGGGTGAGCAGAGTGAAGAAGACAGCCATAATCTTATCTTCTGTGGGGGAACGGAAACTCCTAGGTTGAAGATTAATGTAGGCAAAAGGTGCATAGTAAAATGTCACCACAGTTAAGTGAGTTGAACATGTGGTGAAGGCCTTTTTCTTTCCCTCTTTTGAGTGCATATGGAAGACAGCAAAAAGGACCCGGCCATAGGAAGTTGTGATGCCAAGGAAAGGAAGTAGGAGAAACACAATGGTGCTCACAAATACTATGTACTCATAAACCCAAGTGTCCATACAGGCCAGGGGCAACATGGCTGGGACANCTAAAGAGTTAATGGAGCCAAGTGTCCAGGACCCTATAATCATCTTCAGGCACATCGTTTTGCTCATGCGAATGGGATAATGAAGAGGGTGGCAGATGGCAACAAAACGGTCATAGGCCATGGAAGCCAGGAGCAAGCCCTCGGAACCTGCCATAGTCATAAAGAAAAAGGCTTGAGCTCCACAGCCCAGGAAGGTGATTCTTTTCTGGCCAGAGAGGAAGTTGAATGCCATCTTGGGAACAATGGCAGAGACATCTATCAGGTCCATGAGAGAGAGCTGACTGAGGAGAAAGTACATGGGTGTGTGGAGCCTGGGATCCACACGAATAAGGTGGATCATAGTTGAGTTTCCAAGCAAGGCCACAGAAAATATGGAGATGATGAGAAGCAAAAGCAATGATCCAGCTTGGTTTTGTGGAAACAACCCTAGCAAAATGAAATCACTTGAGCTCTGATTCCACTTCTCCATTAAAATGTATTGCTTTATTTTTCATGAAAGGGGTACCTGAATGTAAAATATACTTATTAGATGAAATAAAACAAGAGAGTAAAGAGGAGCTGGCTTGTCATTGATGCTTGCACTGAATTGTTCTTCCTGGATTACCGTCCTTCTGTTGAACTTATTTTGAAATATGAGCTGAATGTTTCTTCCATCTTGCCTCTGGCCAAGCTGTCAATACAGAGATACCTGTATGATCAATTTGAATTAAAGAGTGGCAACATGAGTAAGATAGCTCACAAGTTTTCTCATAGAAAATTCCATGCTAGACCATTGCTCCAGATCATCACCTACCTTACAAAGCTAAGAAAGGCTCTATGTTCTGCATCACTTGCTTCCTGGCACTGTTCCCCTAAATGGTCATACTGCAGTCAGATCCCAATGACCTGGTCCTTGGTGCTCTGCCTCTTGAATTCTCTAATGAATCTTTGCCTTTGCTGAAAATAACCTCCACTCACAATTCTCTGTTGTGGAATGAACAGGTGTTATGTGTGCTCAGATTCATACTAATCAGAAGATGCTATTTGTGTATACTTAACTCCAAAAAAGGTGCTTTGGGTTTTGTACTTTTTGCAGTTATGAGCTGAATATACACAATTACAGTGCTTATGGAATAAAACATAATAAATATCACACATTATACTGTGTTTTTGTTGTATTTTAAAATAGTGAATAATGTACAATATGTCCAAATTGTATGAATGTTGTTTATGTGCATTGCTTTTTCCTCTTACTCTGAAATTCTGGGGTTTTTTGTACTCTACTGGCAGGAATAAGAAGCCCTTAAAAATTTGTTAATTTGGGAAGAAAATGTCTAGTAGCAAATGCTAGACCTTCTGCTTACTAATATTTCAAACATTGTTATGTTTTTATTTATTTATTTATGTGCACTCATGGAGTATATGCCAATAATAAACAGACAAGCTAAAACATATGAACATATGACCTAATTTTACATAATAAGTTCTCATATGAGAAACAATGTATACAAAGAAAAAGAGACAGATGGACTGAAGCCTGCCCCAAGCCACTATGGTGCCTCCATGTAAGCATGTCTCTGTGAAGTCCACTTCTCTAACTGATGAACAAGGGAAAGGCCTGGGAGGGAAAGTCAATGAGGACAGAAACAATGAGAAGGGAAGGTGCCAGGACTTTTGTATAGGGGAAAAAGACTTGAATTCTGATCTGAATAAGATGCCAGACCAGGGAGAGTGATGTGGTCTTAGGTACATTCCTCACCGTATTCAGGATGTTCTTATTCAGAAGGGGGCTGTGATGCAGACCACACAGAGAATATTAATTAGATAGAAGAAGAACTCTAGTGAGTGATCTGGATATGAAAAAGGGATCCACAGGTCCGAAAAAACCACTGACACATGGACTCGTTACAGCAGTGAGCTGCCTACCTGAACAAAGGCTCCTGACTGATGATTCACTGATATTTACTTCCTGGAACAGCACTTAATTACAGCAATCTCTCAACCTGTGTGCCTGTTAAAATGAAAAGAACATCACTCTTAGAAAGGATAGATTACAATTGGTCATGCAAACAAAGCTGAAAACATAATTTTTAAAAATCAGTCTTCTGCATTTTAACTTGTAAATAAAGAAGGACCTCATACAGGTAATTTTTTTACAGCCTTGAACAAAGATTTAACTGCAGAGGAAAGAACATTCCACAGGTCCTTTCAGGAGGTGTTTCTAATAGCCATCTTTGAACATGGAGTCTGCACTAAACTTACATTTACCCTTTTGTTTTCAGTAAAAGGAATGTACATGTGTATGCTCTTAGATCATTTCTCGCTGATTTATAAACTTGCTTTGGGAAGAGTTACAGCAGAAAATATTTTGTTACCAATGATTAAATACTGTCATTTTGACAGGTAATTTTAGGAAACAGCCATTTTCAGGAGGCCAGACACCTGGAATTTAAGGTCTGATATCTAAAACATTGAGTCAGAGCCAATGATCTCTACATTGATGACCAGACCATTTCAGTATTTGGTGTTGGGTTAATTTAATACAGAGTCATGGAAAGAATTATATTTTGATTACTTTATCTTTATATCTTCCAGTGGTTGCAAGGCAGATGTAATGTTAGTATGTCTCTTGATCATTCCAAAAGACATGAAAAACAGAGTTCTTTAAAGTTCTATAGTGGAGAGTCCTATTATAGAGCAGGCCTACAATTTCAGAATGCTAGATTAATTTACCAAAGTCACAGGTATAAAAACATAACCTGGACACACAGTTAGCAAGACATCTACAGAGCACAAGACCAAACATGAAATTGAATATCAGAGTCTCTGCTTATTCTTAAAAACTCTAGGGTACTCCCAAGAACATGAACCTTAATGAGCATATATTATGACCTCCAGAAGGACCCACTTCTTTCCANTAGTGGAGAGTCCTATTATAGAGCAGGCCTACAATTTCAGAATGCTAGATTAATTTACCAAAGTCACAGGTATAAAAACATAACCTGGACACACAGTTAGCAAGACATCTACAGAGCACAAGACCAAACATGAAATTGAATATCAGAGTCTCTGCTTATTCTTAAAAACTCTAGGGTACTCCCAAGAACATGAACCTTAATGAGCATATATTATGACCTCCAGAAGGACCCACTTCTTTCCAACATTGCACATCTTAGCTTTTGAGAAGCCACAAGACCAGAAAAATACAGCCTCTTACTTAGGACACAATCTTCAGAACCAGCACATTGTAGATTTCAAACACATTTAAATCAATTCTCTCAGTATTTCAAACAAACATGAAAACCATACATTTAAAATCTCCCCTAGTTATCCCTACTTATTCTAACCTAAACCAACTATGCACAATAATGTCTTCTGGACTTAGTTTATCCAAGTATCTTACACTTGTGTTTGTGTTTGTGAGAAAATGTATCTTCACAATAAAGTAGTTCCCTTTTGACAGTCTCTGTGTGTCTTGAGAAGTCTTCACCTTCCCTGTTTGTTCACATCCACTGTCAAGTATCCCACAAGATCATCTCACTGTGCAGAAGGCTCAACTGAAGGATGAAAAGCTGCTTCTTAGACAAGAGCCCCTTGTTCCACCAAACTATAAGGAAAAAACTCTGAAGAATTATCTATTAGTAAAATATTCTCAATGAGAGGAAGAGAAAATCATTAATCTTCCTGAAATACTTACAAGCTCATTGCTCAAATAAAGCATCATTTCCCACTAGTTATTTTTTAGATGAAACACAGGAAGCATTTTAGATTCATTTCTCACAAACTACATTAGTGAAAGACAAAATGATAATGCTGTATTTTATATGCACATCCTTGGATCAGCAAGCCAGAGATGCTTCTCTTTTTTCCTCTAATTGATCCCTTGTGTCTAAATCTACAGAGACAAAGCCTTGGCCATTTCTCCTTACTTGGTTTCTCTGCGCTAGCTCAGTTCTGAACTTAGAGAAAAAAAAACATGACAAATGCCACTCCTGCAATCACAGGATGCCTAAAAATAAACTAAGGAATCTACATTATTTCAGAAATGGAATTCCCAGAAATACACTGCAGCATTGCAGAATATGATTTGAAACCTGTAAGAGATGTTTGAATTTTTTACAATTTGAGGGATGCTCCAGATATTAGCATGTAGAATGTATGCTGCATGCATGTGGAGTGTCTATGCAGAAGCAAGAATGAGAAGACTTATAATCTTAATGCCCTACTCAATCCACAATAAGTACATTAATAAACATTTATGGTATTTAAGATATTTATCTGTGCTCTAGGTGTTGTTATAGAAATATATGAGAATTTGTTATTGAATAAGCATTATTCAAATAAATATTGAATGTTTCCTCAATAAATATTAGTCATGAGAGTGATAGGGTGTAATTTTACCAGTTAGGTTCCCTTTTTAGTGTTACTAGTGCTGAAGTAATGAATGCATATAGATACATATTGTTTTTAATGGACAACATTTTTGCTGAGTGTACCCACTGCATTGCCTAGAAAGTCTACATAGACCAACTTTGTTCACCCAGAAAGAAGTAAATTTGAATTTGAAAAAAATTCCTGCCTATTCCTCCTGGCTGCCTGGAACCGAAATAACCACACAGAAACTGTATTAATTAAAACATTGCTTGGCCCATTATCTCTAGCTTCTTATTGGCTGACTCTTATATTAATTTAACTCATTTCTATTAATCTGTATATCACCACATGGCAGTGGCTTACCAGCAAAGATTCAGCACATCTAACTCTGGCGGTGGATCCATGGCGTTCCCCTGACTCTGCCCTTCTTCCCAGCATTCATTTCTGTCTCCTCTGCCTACCTAAGTTCTGCCCTATCAACAGGCCAAGGCAGTTCCTTTATTCATTAATAGCAATTACAGCACACAGAGGGGACTGCCACATCACCTCCCCTTTTCTGATTAAATGAAAAGAAAGGCTTTAACATAGTAAAATTCTAGTAAGAATTACAGTTACAATATTTTTATCTACTTTAGCTTTTATCATAACTAAGGAAAACTATAACTATAACTTCTTCAACTCCATCAAAGACTCCAGAAGAATATAATATTACCTAAGTAAACAGGAAGTACATTGCAAACAACTTCCAAAACTCTAGAATTGACAGAGACATCGCACTGCCTGGACAGTCACCCATAGTTCTTCTGTACCATACATTGGGGTATTCATCTTCATCCCACAGGCCCATAGTGCCCAGCAGACTTTTCAATGAAGCAGGAAATTTCAAAGATAGCTCAGTCACTTTCTTCTGTATCCTGCAGAATGTCTCACAGACATTTTCATGAAACAGGAACCCTGAAGGATCATCTCACCTCTAGGCAAGTTCAGCAGTCATTTCTCTGGGGGTCCTGCATGTCCAGTCTAGCAATCCAGGCAAGAGGACTTTCTTGTTCAAATGGCTAGCAAACTCCAATAAAGAGCTTCTTCGATGCCCATCTTTCTCTTGAAGTAGCTGGTACTGACAGGAGCAGACATGTCTCACTGTCATGAAAAGACTTAAGTTTTTAAACATTTTAAATGCCATATTCTAAAGTTCTCTGAAATATTTGAAGAATACCTATTTAATAAAATATATCTGTATACATCTAGAAAATCTAACATGACTACAAGCTTGACTATTATAGATGAGTATCTATTAAAATATTTCTTAATTGCACATTACATTTTTAAATGAGCTACACAAACACAATGCCTTAATCAAGATCAGAAAAACATATACATATAACAAAATTGGCCTTGAATTTGTATCAATAAACCAAGATCCATACCAATGCAAATTATTCATCTCTAAAGCATATCCCCCTTTAAATGTAAAAAATATTTATAGACAATATTTGGGAATATGAGCATAGTTTTGTCCATACTACTTTCTGCTAATTGGGTGTGCTGTTAATCAGGTCTTTTATGGTGTGTCCTGTGTGCTAGGTTTATCTCAGTCAGTAATTGAGCAAAGTAATTTTGTGAGGGTGTTCATGGTGACCTTTCACTGGGACATGGTCTATCAAACCATATTTATCTAGAAGCAATCCAAAGGTTCTCATCTGTTGTCTGAGATATTCTGTCCTGCCCAGTTCTTGCAATTGTTGAGTCCTGAAAAAATCACACAGAGATCTACATTAGTTATCAATTGATTGACTCATTAGCTCAGGCTTCTTTTTAACTCTTATAATTTATATTAGCCCATTATTCTTATATGTTAGCCACATGTCTCAGTACCTTTTTCAGCAAGGCAGTCACATCTTGCTTCTTCTGTGGCTGGTTTACACTGCAGAGAAATGGGATTCCTCCTTTCCAGAATTCTCCTGTTTTCATTGACCCACCTCTACTTCCTGTCTGGTTGTNACCTTTTTCAGTGGGGCAGGTCACATCCTGCTTCTTTGGTGTCTGGACAGGACTTTGAAGGAATGGGCTTTCTCCTTCCCAGAATTCTTCTGTTCTCATTGCCCCACCTCTACTTCCTGTCTAGTTTTCCTGCCTATACTTCCTGCCTGGCTACCGGCCACTCAGCATTTATTTAAAATATAATTGACAGAATACAGATGATTGTCCCACACCAAATATTAAAAAAAATCATAGTAAGAAGATTATAGATAAGAAAAGGAAAGGCTGAAGCTGCTTGTTTACCACACCTTAACCATACCCCAAATTATACTTGTGCTGTTGCTCTTTAGTTAAATGAGGCCTGGAAGTTCTTTTCTGCTTAAATTGAATGCCTATGTGTTGCATCTTTGAGTTCAATGATAAAGGGATCTTATTCTGACCATAAGATCCATCAGAGGGGTAAGTGTGTTCCTGACTCACAGAAACAGAGAACAGACATTCCTCAACCCCCTAAACTTCCTGCTCATTCTGTAGGGGCTCCTAACCCCAGCTACTGTCCCTAGCTTCCTACCCCATCCCAGCTTGCNTATATATGCTAGTTTAGCTTTAGCAGCCCATACAAGGAAATGTCTCTCTGTACTTAGCTCCTTCACAGTCAAAAAACTTCAAAGAAGACACAATAATATACATAATCCAGACTCTCTGTGAATTTTCCATTTTTACAAGACTTATTTTTCTTTACTCCTTTTAATCTATGATTATCTGTACTCTGTATCTGCAAAGACTTTACTTTTTTAAAAGCATTAACTTTATTTTATGACTCTATATAGTCTTTTTTCTCTCTTCAAAGCCTACATACATTTAACCAACACTGTGAACCATTTAGAGGTCTTTTATGTCTGAATCTGTCCTACTGCAAATCTGTAATTCTTTACTGTCTTGGAGCCCCTCTTAAAATGCTAACCACTTCTTAAAAACTTAAATGGCGCCATTAGTAGGATTTATACAGCACTTCCTGCTTGCTCTGTACAGCCTAAAACTTAGGCTGTATCATTCCTATGATATATATAATACTTTCTGCTCGCTCTGCACAGTCCAGCATGGCAGAGCTGCTCACAACCTCTGAGAGACATGCACAGTGGCCCATCTCTAGGCACACAGCCAGTCCATGCCACCACTAAGCAAGCTTCAGCAGTCTGCTCACAAACCTCACTCAAATGCTCCTTATTCCAAAAGAACCAGAAGTTGCTCCAGCAGTGGCTCAGAAGGCTGGCATTTTACAATGGCCACAGCTTTTATCCTGCTATGGCTGAATCAGGACAATCTCTCTTAAAGGAGTTCTGGCATGCTGCCAGCAAACAGCAAGAAGCTGGGTTCAACTTTGTATTTTTGTGTCTAGAATTTCTTTTCAAGCTTTTTCAAGTTTTTGTGGATACAATCAACCACATTGGAGTGCCAATTTATAGGAGGAGGGCCTGTCTATTCCTCCTGGCCACCCAGAACTGAAATAACCACACAGAAACTGTATTAATTAAAACACTGTTTGCTCCACTATTTCTAGCTACTTATTGGCTGACTCTTATATTAATTTAACCCATCTCTATTAATCTGTATATCACCTTATGGCAGTGGCTTACCAGCAAATAATCAGCACATCTATCGCTGTTAGCGAATCCATGGCTTTCTCTGACTCTGCCCTTCTTCCTCCCAATATTCACTTCTTGCTTCCCTGCCTACCTAAGTTTTGCCCTATCAACAGGCCAAGGCAGTTTCTTTATTCATTAATGGTAATTACATCACATAGAGGGGACTCCCACATCACATGGCCAGGATAATCTTCATTCTGCTGGACTAGGTATCAGTTTACTTTCTTCTGCACTGTGTGCTCAGCATTGTGTGTACTAATGGTATACAATACTACCCTGCTGGGGCCTGAAATCATCCCCCTCACTTCTGCATTGAACTCATCTCTTCTCACTTTCAGCTTTTCCTATCTTTCCTGAAATCAGACCATCTTTATAGCATATGGACTTTAGATGCTTTATATAAAATCGGTGTATTGAAGTTGAGTCTCTGATGAATGACTGAACATTTTCTTTATAGAGGTTGAAATTGTTCATGTATAAGGTGAAGCAGTGAGGATTATGGATTTAAAGAGATGTGATCTATGAAAGAATCAAAGAAAGGTAACAAATTTTTCTCACTTGATATTTCAATAATCTTAGGGGATTAATGAGACAGAGACCCTTTGCAGTGTCTTAAGGAAAACTGGATTTTGGTGTCCAGGGTAAAGTGGTCCTTCTGAAAAGATTATCAATATAACAAGTCTCCACATACCTGATCCTGGTAAAGAGATGATACTCATGATCTTGGATACATGGAGGACAGAGTAGGAGGTTAATTGTTACTACAAACAAGTGATGTGAGTATCAATTTGGATTTACTAGATGATAGGTTGAGAATTTGAGAGAAATATAATATAGTCGCCAATGTCAATGAGCACTTAAAAATTGACTATAAGTGTTCACTTTATTAAAAACAAAATTTTTACACTTAACTTTTTTAATATCTCCTTTATGGCATTTTACTCAATGTATCCCTGCCTCCAAATGTCTGGGACATATGTTTAGATCCATATTTTGCATAGGGCAGTATAATTTTTGATGGTCATTAGTAACCCAGTGCAGATGATTTTGATGCTAGCTTGACTTTTTGTTAATTTTACATAATCTATTGTCACTTGAGATTAGGGAATCTCAATTGAAAAATGGCCCACCAGCTTGATTTATAGGCAAATGCCTCAATGGGGTATTTTCTTTCTATATGATAGGTGTCTGAAAGCAGAATCATGATGGGTAATGTTGCCTCGCCAGGTGTGGTCCTGGGCTGTATTTGAAAGAATACTAAGAAAAACATGGAGAACAAGCAAGTAATCCTGCATGTCTTCTGCATCAGTAGCTGAATCCTTTTTTCTACCATTCATTCCTGATTTGAGTTACTCAGATGAAGAATTGTAAGCAAGACATAAGTAGCATTTGGTCATGGTCTTTATCACAGAAAAAGAAAGAAACCTAGAGCAATTCTCTCCCCCCACACACACAATCAAAAAAGGTATGCCAGCCTCTCACTCTGTGCTTACTTCATGTGTTCCTTTACACAATTACTCTGGGACCTTGGAGTGGTGACACATGACATTAATCTCAGCACTCAAGAGGGCAAGGCAGGTGAATCTCTGCGAGTTTAAGGCTAGCCTAATCTACATAGCAATATCCAGACAATGCAAAGCTATAGCAAAAGCCCTTGCCTCAAAAATATTTGCTATGAGGATGGGATGGTGCTAACATCAAGATGATCAATTCAGACACAGTTTTTTAATGCATTATCATTCTTATTATGCAGAGATATAAACATAGGTGTATGTGGTTTCTATGTGATGTTCTGATACACATTTATAATTTATAATTATCAAATCAGTCTGAGTAGCACTTTTATCCTCTCAAACATTTCTCTGAGTTAGGAACCTTCATAATACCATTTTTAATGTGTCTTATATTGTTTTATCTAGTGCTTAGCTCCCTATAACATAGAAAACCCAAACTAGTCTCTTCTCTCCAGATTTTATTGTCTGGGTATAGCCTCTTCCTCACTGTCCTTCCTAGTCTCATCACCACTGTTCTACTGTTTGGTAATTTCCCTTTTAATTTGCACAAAATGAGTGAGAGCTTATGATAGTAAATTTCTATTCCTCAATTATTTCTCCTAAAAGAATTTATCCATGCCAACCATGTTAAAACAGAATCTCATTTTTTTCATGACCAAATAAAATTCATTCTCAATAAATGCCACATTTTTAATTTGATACCTTTTCTGGATGTGGAATCAAGGAAATTCTTAATGTTCAGCAGGTATCATACCTTGGTGCTTCATCTCAGCCTACTTTATTTTCGACAGCCATTCACACATTGATTCATACTCAAGAATCCCATAAAACACAAATGTGGAAGCCATAATATATATGCAAAGGATCTGTACATAAAAACATACAAAGAAAGGAAATAAAGAAAGATATACGAATACAGCAAAAGAAAAAAAACAAAACACTGGCACAACATTATGAAACAAGAAACCCCACAAAATGCCTTTGAGCCCATTTTCTTTTGGCCATCTATTTCTGCCTTTTCACCCACAGGGTTCCCTGGACCCTAATGGGAGGTATTTGATTGAGACACCCTATTGATGTCTGAGTGTTCTAAGTTCTCTTGCTCACTATTTAATCGCTGGCTGTGAGTTTCTCTATTTGGCTTTGGTAGAATGGCCATTTTAACAATTTCAACACTATCAACCCATGAGCATAGGATGTCTTTCAATTTTCTAGTATCTTTCTTTATGTCTGTCATCAGAGGTTTGAAGTTTTCATTGCAGAAGTCTTTCCCTTCCTTGGTTAGGTTTATTCCCATAAATGAACATGGTTGAGCAAGTGTCTTTATGGTAGGATGAAGCATCTTCTGTGTATATGCCTGAGAGTAGTAAAAATGGATCTTGAGATAGATTGATTCTGATCTTCCTGAGGAACTGCCACACTGATTTTCATATTGGCTGTACAAGTTTGAACTCCCACTAGCAATGGAAGAGGGTTTCTCTTCCACATCTTTGCCAGCAAAAGAGGTCACTTGTTTTAGTGCTCCTAGTCATTCTGATAGGTTTATAAGATGAAATTTCAAAGTAGTTTTGATTTGCATTTCCATGATGGCTAAGGACACTGGACATTTCTTTAAGTGTTTCTCAAGAATTTGAATTTTTTCTATTAAAAATATCTTTGATTGACCAAAAGACAGTTAAGAAAATGCTCAACATCCTTAGCCATCAGGGAAATGCAAATCAAAATGACTCTAAGATACTGTCTTACACCAGTTAGAATCAAAGCACCAATGATGGCTTATGCAGGAGAGGACATAGAGTAAGGGGAGAACTCCTCCATTGCTGTTGGAAAGGCAAACATGTACAACCACTTTGAAAATCAGTTTGGCAGTTTCTCAAAAAATGTTAATAAACCTACCTCACGACCAAGCAATACCACTCTTGGGCCTGTACCCAAAGGATGGTCAATCATACTATAAGGACATTTGCTCAACTATGTTCAAAGCAGCATTATTCATAAAAGCCTGAACCTGGAAACAACCTAGATGTCCCTCAGCCTAGGACTGTGGTACATTTACACAATGGAGTACTACTCAGCAGTAAAAAACAATGACATCTTGAAATTTGCAGGCAAATAAATGGAATTAGAAAAAAAAACATTGAGTGTAGTAACCCAGAAACAGAAAAACCAGCATGGTATGTACTCACTTATAAGTGGATATTAGACATAAAGCAAAGGATAACAAGCCAATTGTCCACCACCCCAAAGAACCTAGGTAACAAGGAGAACCCTAAGAGAGACATACATAGATACCCCTGGGAAGGGGAAATAGACAAGATCTCCTGAGAAAATTGGGAGCATGGAGTTGGAGGGAGAAGGAAGGGCAAAATAGAAGGAGGAGGGGGAAAGAGAGGGAGAAGGAAAACATGAGGCAACAAGATATTCAAAATGAGGACAGGACAGAAAGAGAGAGCAATGAAAAGATATATTGATTGGGGGGTGATATTATGGGGCTAGCAAGAAACCTAGCATTAGAGTAATTCCCAGAAATCCACAAAGATGACCCCAGCTGAAACAATTTACCTGAGCTAATGGGAGATCACTGACTCTGGCTGAATATTGGGGAACCAACATAGAACCAAAATAGGCCCTCTGAATATAGGTGACAGATGTATGGCTTGGTCAGACTATGAGGACACTGGCAATGAGACCAGGATTTATCCCTACTGTTTGTGCTGGCTTTTTTCTAACCCATTCTCTTTGGAAGGATACCTTGCTCATCCTAGATAAAATGGGGAGGGCCTTAGTCCTGCCTCAAAACAAGGTGCTAGAATTTGCTGATTTCCCATGGGCAGTCTTATACTCTCTGATTAGTGGATTGGGGGTGGTATGTTGCAGATGGAGGGAAAGTAGAGGGAGCAGAGGAGTGGAGGGAGTGGGAACTGGTACCGGTATTAGAATGCAAAATGAGAAAAGACAGTTTTTTAAATGATTGATTAATTAATTTAAAAAAGTATTAACTTTTTAGATCAGTATCCCATTTTTAATTGAGTTTTTTTCATATGTAGATTTTTTATTTCTTCATATATTTCAGATATTATTCCTCTATCATATGTGTAGTTTGTTAATATATATTTTTCCCATTCATTCAGCTGCTGATTTGTCTGAAAAATGCTGTCCTTTGCCATACAGAAACTTCTCAGGTTCTTAAGTCCTGACATTATTTATCATTATATTTTGTACCTGTGTTAACAATGTTCTGTTCAGAAAATCTTTTTCTATGCTGGTGAGTCGAAGGCTATTCCCCATTTTCTCTTCTATAAGGTTCAGTTTTATATTGAGGATTTTTATTCAGTTGGAGTTGAGTTTTGTTCAGGGTGATAAGTATAGATCTGTTTGGATTCTTCTACATGCAGACATCAAGTCTGACCAACAACAATTTTTGAATATTCTTTCATTTTACGGTATGGATTTCTGACCTCTTTATTAAAATCACTGGTCCAGACATATGGGAGTATATATCTTAGTCTTCTATTTGATTCTGTAGGTTAACATGTCTGTTTTGTGCCAATTATGCTGTTTCTATAACTTTAGCTTTATAATAAAACATGATGTCAGGTGGTGATCAGTTCATTCATTATTTGGAATTGTTTCCGCTATCCTACATTTTTAATGTTTTTGCATGAAGCTGAAAATTTTCCTTTCAGTATCTGTGGAGAATGGTCATGGAATTTTAATGGAAATTGCATTTAATCTGTAGATTGCCTCGGTAGAATGGCCATTTTCACTGTTAAACCTACTGACTCATGATCATGGGAGATCTTTCCATCTTTGGAAATCTTCTTGAGGTTCTTTCTTCAGTGACTTAAAGCTTGTATTATACAAATCTTTCACTTCCTTGTTTAGAGTTATGCAAGAAATTTTATATTATTTGAACTATTGTAAGTGATATTGTTTCTCTGATTTTGTTCTCAGATCATTTGTCTTTTATATGTAGGAGAACTACTGTTCTGTATTTAGTTATTTTGTTAGAAGTGTTCATCAGCTGTAGGAGTTTCTCCTTGCAAATTTTTGGGTCATTCTTGTATATTATCATATCATCATCTGCTAATAATGATACTTTAACTTCTTCCTTTCCAGTTTCTATCCCACTTTATCTACTTCAGTGACCTTATTGCTCTAGCAAAGAATTTAATTATTATATTGAACAGATATTGAGAAAGTGGAAAACCTTCTCTTGTTCCCTTATTCTTACAATAGAATTGTGTTGAGTTTTCTTCATTTAAGTTGATGTTAGCTATAGGCTTGCTGTAAACTGTCTTTATTATGTTTAGTTACATCTCATGTATATCTAGCCTATCCAAGACTTTCATCATAAAGGGGCATGGGAATTTGTCAAAGCCCTTTTCTGCATCCAGTGAGATGATCATGTGAATTTTGTCTATTTGTTTATATGACAGATTATATTTATCAGTTTATGGATGTTAAACCATCCCCCCATCTCTGGGATGAAATGTACTTGATCATGGTGGATGATATTTTAGATATATACTTGAATTCAGTTTGCAAGTATTTTATTAAGTATTTTGCATCTATGTTGATAAGGAAATTTGATCTGTAATTGTCTTTCTTTGTTGACTCAGTATGTGCTTTGGGTATCAGGATAACTGTGACCTCATAAAGAGATTGATCAAAATTTCATCTGCTTCTATTTTGTGGAATAATTTGAGGAGTTTTAGCATTAGCTATTCTTTAAAAATCTGGAGGACTCTGCACTAAAAGTACTTGGCCTTGAGGTGTTTTGTTTTTTGCTTTTCTTTGTTTGTTTGTTTCTTGGTTGGGAGAATTTTAAAGACTGCTTCTATTTCTCTAAGTGTTATATGGTTTCATAAATTGTTAATCTAATAATGGTTTAACTTTGATAGATGGTATATACTGAGATAATTATTCATTTTTTTAAATTTTCTAATTTGCAGGAGTTCAGGGTGTTAACATGTGTCCTTATCATATTCTGGATTTTCTCAGAAGTCTGTAATTATGGCCTCCTTTTCATTTCTAATTTTGTTAATAAGGATCTTGACTCTTTGCCATTTAGTTAATTTAAATAATGGTTTGTCAAATAAGAATTTTTTGATCTTATTGTTTTTCTCAAAGAGCCAACTCCTCATGCCCCAAAGAGCCAACTCCTCATGCCCTAGTTAGAGTTTTTATTGCTATGAAGAGACACTGTGATCACAGCAACTCTTATAAAAGAAAACATTGAATTGGGGAGGTGATTATTTTCAGTGGTTTCATCACAGTGTGACATGGTGGCATGCAGGCAGACATGGTGCTGGAAAAGTAGCTGAATGTCCTACATCTTGACTTGTAGAAAACAGGAAGTGATCTGAGACAATGACACCGAATCTTGAGCTTTTAGGAGACCTCAAAGCCGCCCTCCACAGTGATGCATTTCCTCCACCAAAACTACACCTCCTAAGAGTGCCATTTGCTTTTGGAGACATTTTCTTTCAAACCACTGTATTCCACTCCATGGCACCCAAATGCTAGTAGCCTTATCATAATGCACACAAATGCATTCAGTCCAACTTCAAAAGTCTCCACAGTCTATAACAGTCTCAAACTTATTTAAAAGTCTAAAGTTCAAAATCAGAGTTTCGTGTATTTGCTTAACTACTGCCCCTGTAAAACCAAAATTTAAAAAAAAAAACAGATCACATACTTCCTACATATAATGGGATAAGATATACATTGCCATTCCAAAATGTAAGGAGGGGAGCATACTGAGGAAATACTGAACCAAAACATCACCAAAAATCAACAGGGATAACTACAAACTCTGCTTCTCTATGTTTGATGTCAAAGCATTCTTCAGATCTCCAATCCCTTTCAGCTTTGGTGACTGCAACATACTTCTTTCTTTTGGGCCATTTCCACTCCATTGGACACTTTCCTCAGCAGGAATCCCACAACCCTGACATCTCTAATATCTTGTAGTCTTCCAGGCAGTCCAGGCTTTTCCTTCACAGCCTCACTCAATGTCCTCTGTGGGCTTCCATTCAGGTACAGTCCTGACACATGCCTGACCTCAGAGACTTTCCCTAGTTGTGGAGGAATATTCCATAGCCCTTCTCTTCTATCCTGGACTCTGAAACCAGAACCATGTGGCCAAAACTGCCAAGTTCTGTTGCTTGCTAAGGCTATAATATGGCTTCTCATTCAATTACATCTTCACCGACTTTTTATGTTTTATGGTTTCCTTCGCTTATGCCTAAACTTGGCTGTCGTCTAACTGGATCTACCCAGAACAGGCTGTCCTTGAACTCAGAGATCTTTCAATTACAGCTTCAGCAGTTTTCTGGTTTTGATAGTTACTTTTACTGGCTAAGCTGGCCTGTTCTGGAATTTTCTCTGTAGACCAAGCTTGCTTCAAACTCAACATCCACTGACCTCTGTCTTTTAAATCTGGGATTAAAGTCATGCAACAACACATCCAAATATAAGCTTTTTTAAAAAATCCACTGCACAAGATGGAAATTTAGCTTGGTGGGAACTTTTCCTGAGGTTACCACTCCCTTTATTACATTTCTTAATCCATATATCTCCTTCAAACAGAATTTAGTTACATTCTACTTCCTGGTGTTCTTTTTCTCCTCAAAATTTACATTTTCTAATTTACTCATGTCAGCTTGCTATCTTTTATTATAAATCTTCATTAGAGCTACCATTAATAAACACACAACAAAGTCTGTACTAGGCAATTTTGAGATTTTCTCTGCCAACAGAATTAATTCAAAATTCTTCATTTTGAGCTTCATACAGACTCTTCAGAAAAGGGCAAAAGGCAGCTGTTAGGGAAAAATCCTATGACAAACTGCTCTGCCAGCACAAAGAAATCCAATTAGGTCAGATTAAACCAAATTAAAATGCCCATGTTTTATTAAATACAGCACACTCAGGTGGCCAAGCACATGGCAGGGAGACAGGAAAGAGGGAAGCACATGTAAACCCAGAACCCCATGTTCCTCTTCTTGGATCCCACTTAAATACCCTATGGGAGTGGTTGACCCCTCCCCATGTTAAGGGTCAGGACATGCCATACTGGGATTTGGAGTCCAGACCAATGCAACTCCCAGACCAGGGGGCTGGATGGATGCCAGGGGCTGGAGTTATGCTCCCAACTTAACAGCAGCCACTTTGTTTGTCAAAATATCACAATAATGATCTTAAAGCAACATAATAAAATTCTTCTCCTCTGAAACCTCTTGAATGAGCCCCAAACAGTTCATATTTTTCTAACTTTTATTTCTATAAATAACTTATTTTACATACCAATCCCAGCTCCCTTTCAAGCCCATCCTTCTGCTCACCCAACCTTCTCCTCATCCCACCCCCTATTCACTCCTCAAAGAGGGTAAGGCCTCCCACAAGGAGTCAACAAAGTCTGTCACATCACTTGAGGCAAGACCAAGGCCCTCTGCAACCCATCTATGCTGAGCAAGGTATCCCTCTATAGGAATGGGCTCCAAAGAGCCAGTTCACTCGTAACAGATAAATACTGATTCCAATGCTAGTAACCCCACAAACTGCCCAAGCAACACAATTGTCACCCACATTTAGAGGGCCTAGTTCAGTCTTATGCAGGTACCCCAGCTGTCAGCCCAGAGTCAATAAGCTCCCATTTTGCTCAGATCAGCTGTTTCTGTGGATTTTCACATCATGGCCTTGGCCCCTTTGCTCATAAAATTGCTCCTGCCTCTCTATGAATGGACCCCAGGAGCTCAATCCAGTGCTTAGCTGTGGATCTCTGCATCTGCTTCCATCAGTTACCAGATGAAGGTTCTTTGATAACAATTAAGGTAGTCATGAATATGATTATAGGGGAAAAACAGTTAAGGTACCCTCTTCACTATTGCTTAGATTTTTAGCTGGGATCATTCTTGTAGATTCCTGGGAATTTCCTTAGGGCCTAGTTTCTTGCTAACCCCATAATGGCTCCTTTCTTTGCTCTTCCTCTCTGTCCTTCAGCCAACTCAACCTTTCTGATCCCTCATGTTCTCCTTCCTGTTTCCCATATCCCCACCACGCTCCCCTACCACCTTTACCACCCACAGGCTACCAATTTACTGAGGATATCTTGTTTATTTCCCCTTTCCTAGCGAATCCATGTATGTCTCTCTTAGGGTTCTTGTTCTTGTTTCTTGTCTTATCTAGGGTTCTGGACTCTATCTAGTCTGGTTCTCCTTTGCCTTATGTCTAATACCCATTTGTGGGTGAGTACATATCATGTTTGTTTTTCTGGATCTGGGTTACCCTCACTCAAGATGGTTTTTTCTAATTCTATCCATTTGCATGCAAATTTCAAGATGTCATTAGTTTTTTACTACTGAGTAGTGCTCCATTGTGTAAATGTACCACATTTTCTTTCTTCATTCTTTGGTGAAGGGACATCTAGATTGTTTTCAATTCTGGTTATTATGAATAATGCTGCTATAAATATTGTTTAGGAAATGTCCTTGTTGTATGAGTGTGTTCATCCTTTGGAGATATGCCCAAGAGTGGTATCGCTGGGTCTTGAGGTAGGTTGATTCCTAATTTTCTGGGAAACTATCATACTGATTTCCAAAGTAGCTGTATAAGTTTTCATTCCCACCAGCAGTGGATGAGTGTTTCCCTTACTCCATATCCTCTCCAGCATAAATTTTCATTAGTGCTTTTGATCTTAGACATTCTGACTGGTATAAGATGGTTTATCAGAGTTGTTTTGATTTGCATTTCCTTTATGGCTAGGGATGTTGAGAAGTTCCTTAAGTGTCTTTTGGCCATTTGAGAATCCTCTGTTGAGAATTCTCTGTTTAGATCTGCACCCCATTTTTTAATTGGATTCATTGATATTTTAATATCTTGTTTCTTTATTTCTTTGTATAATTTGGGAATCAGCCCTGTGCCAGAAGAGGGGTTAGTGAAGGGTTTTTTTATTATTTAATTGTCATTTTGTCTTGTTAATTCTGTCCTTTGCCTTACAGAAGCATCTGCTGCAGGAGTTCTCATTTATTAATTGTCAACCTATATATGCTACTGGTGTTATATTCATGAAGTGGTCTCCTGTGCCAATACATTCAAGGATACTTGCCATTTTCTCTTTCATGAAATTCAGTGTGGATGGATTTTGGAGGTCTTGGATCCCTTTGGACTGAGTTTTTGTATGAGTATAGATATGGATCTATTAACATTCTTCTATATGTTTGCTTCCAGTTATGCCAGCACCATTTGTTAAAGATGCTTTCTTTTTTCCATCGTATGATTTTAGCTTCTTTGTCCAAAATCATGTGTTCATAGGCGTATGGATTAATATCAGTATCTTCAATTCGGTTCCATTGGTCAACCTTTCTGATCTATGCCAATACCAAGCTGTTTTGATTACTATGGTTCTATAGTAGAGCTTTAGTCAGGAATGATGATGCCTTCAAAAGTTCCTTTATTGTATAGGCTTGTTTTTTGCTATCCTGGGTTTGTTGTTTTTCCATATGAAGTTGAGTATTGTTCTTTTGATGCCTGAGCATAATTGTATTGGGATTTTGAAGGGGATTGCATTGAATCTTAAATTGCTTTTGGTAAGATTGCCATTTTATTGTGCTGAACATACCTATCCAAGAGCATGGGAGATTTTCTATTTTTTTTATATTGTCTTCAGTTTCTTTCTCTGGAGACTTAAAGCTCTTGTAATAGAGGTCACTGAATTCTAAGAAGTCTTTAGACTTAAGACTTTAGTCATTCTTATTCTTCTTTGATCCAGGGTGATCCAGTTGGGCATGCTCAGATTTACATAAATCTGTGGCCTTTCATAATTAGTGTTGTTGTTGAATTCTAACTTTAAGCCGTGGTGATCCAGTAAGATAGAGCAGGCTATTACAAATTTTGTATCTGTTCAGGTATGCTTTGTTACAGAGTATAAGGTCAATATTTGAAAGGGTTGCATGAAGTTCTAAGAAAAAGGTATATTCTTCTGTGTTTGGGTGGAACATTCTGTAGATGTCTGTTATGTTCATTTGAGTCAGAATTTCTGTTAGTTCCTTTATTTCTCTGTTAAGTTTCTGTCTGGCAGTCCTGTCCACTGGTGAGGGTGGGGTTTTGAAGTTACTATTAGTGTGTTACTAATGTTATTAATAATATTTCTACTATTAGCATGTATGGTTTAATTAGTGATTTATTCTTTATTAATTTTTCTTTGACAAATGTGGGTGCCCTTGTATTTGGGACATAGATGTTCAGAATTGAGACTTCATCTTGATAAATTTTTTCCTGTGATAAATATGGAATTTCCTTCTTCATCTCTTTTGATTAATTTTAGTTTGAAGTCATTTTGATAGATATTAGGATGGCTATACCCACTTGTTTCTTAGGTTCTTTTACTGGAAAATCTTCTCCCAACACTTTACTCTGAGGCAATGTCTGTCTTTGAAGTTGCAGAATGTTTCTTGTATACACCAGAAGGATGGGTCCTGTCTTAGTTTCCATTTTGTTAGCCTGTGTCTTTTCATAGGTGAATTAAGACAACTGATTTTAAGAGATATTCATAACCAATGATTGTTAGTGCCCATTACTTTTTGTTTTGGTGGTGGTGGTGGTATTGTGTGTGTGTGTTCCTCCTTTGGGTTTTTCTGGTGTGTGATTATATATCACCTGTGTTTTTGTGGATGTAGCTAGTTTCCTTGGGTTGGAGTTTTCCTTCTAGTACTTTCTGTAGGGGTAGATGTATGGATATGTATTTTTAAATATGGTTTTGTCATGGAATATATTGTTTTTTCCAGGTATGGAGAATGAAAATATTCCTGGGTATAGTAGTCTGGGCTGAAATCCGTAGTCTCTTAGCATCAGCAGAGCATCTATGCCAGGACCTTCTGGCTTTCAGAGTTTCCATTGTAAAATCCAGTGTAGTTCTGATAGGTCTGCCTTTATATGTTTCTTGTCCTTTTTCCTTTGCACCTCTTAATAGTCATTATTTTGCATGTTTAGTGTTTTTTTAATTGTTATATGAGAAGGGGACTTCTTTTTTGGTCCTATCTATTAGGTGTTCTGTAAGCTTCCTTTATTTTTATAGGCATATCTTTCTTTAGGCTTGAAAAGTTTTCTTCTTCTATAATTCCGTTGAATATATTTTTTCTGCCTTGAGCTGGGCTTCTCCTTTTTATATCCCTATTATCTTTTGGTTTGGTCTTTCACGGTTTCCCAGATTTCATGAATATTTGTGTTAAGCATTTGTTGAATTTAACATTTTCTTTGACTGGTGAATCTATTTCATCTATCTTCAACATCTGAGATTCTTTCTTCCATCTCTTCTATTCTGTTGGTTATGCTTTTATATATAGTTCCTGATAATTTACCTAGATTTTTCTAATCCAGAATTCACTCAGTTTATGTTTCCTCTATTGCCTCTATTTCAGTTTTCAAGTCTTGAACATTTTCCTTTACTTGTTTGATTTGTTTTTATTTCTTGGTTTTCTTTGATTTCTTTGATTTTTTACAATTTGTAGTTTCTTTATTTTCCTCCACTTCTTTAAGGAAAGATTTCATTTTCTGTTTAAAGGCTTCTTTCATCTTTGTAAAGTTATTTTTAAGGTTGTTTTCTTCTGCTTCATCTGTGTTGAGATGTTCAGATCTTCCTGATGTAGAACTTCTAATCTCTGGTAGTGCCATATTGCTTTTTATTTTGTTAAATGTGTTCTTATACTGCTATCTGCCCATCTCTTCCACCAATTGGTACATGTGGGGCCTGTGGCTTAATTGGTTGCTCATTCTCCAGGTACATTTGGTTTCGTGCCTCTACTGTAACTGATAAGGCTTTAAAGCTCCTCCAGGTATAAGCAGGGACAAGACTCTAGTGCTTACAGATGCCATGAGTAATGGCTGGGAGTATGGGAACATTTCTCCTAGGTCTATGTAGTTTTGTTGGGTGCTGGTAGGGCATGGAATGTGCCTCCATGACTAGGGCCTAAAGAGTAGGGTCCTCTAGCCTAGAACCCAAACACTCACCTCTCCAATGCATTCAGGGTCATGTCTCAGGTGATCTCAGGTGCTGTGGGTGGTGGTTAGAGTATGTGGAGGATGCTCCCAGATCTCTGTGCCTTTTCTGTGAGGGGTTGGGATATTTCTCCAGGGACTAGAGCCTAGAGAGTAGGTCCCGCCTACCAGGGACCCAGACACTCACATCTCCAGGTGGGAGTGGGGACAAGGTTCTGGTGATCACAGATGCTGTGGGGATGGTTGGGGTATGGAGAGACTGTTCACAGGTCTCAGGGACTTTGCTGAGTGGAAGCAGTACTTGGTATGTGCCTCTGTGATCTAGAGCTTCAGTTCAAATAATTCTTAGCATCTCTGTGTTTCATGCTCTTATGAGTATGGCCCATTAAGCCTGCTTAAAGCATTCCACTGTTTTCATAACTAAATGTATCAAAGTCAAAATTGCTTCAAGCAAACACATGGACCTGCCTGTCACAACAAAACTCCAGTCCCAACTTCTTTCCTCAGTTAGGTATTTTATTATAGTGGGAGGCTTCTTATTCGTTCCCAGCTGCCCAGACCTCAAATAATTACACAGAAACTGTGTTAATTGCAACACTGTTTTGCCAATAGTTATGCATATTTCTAGCTAACTCTTACATCTTAAATTAACCCATTTTTATTAATTTGCATGTCACCACAAGGCTGTGGCTTGCCAGTAAGGTTCAGGGGCATCTGTTTCCTTTGGCAGCTACATGGAGTCTCCTTGACTCCGTCTACTCTCTCTACTTCCTGCCTGGCTTTACTCTGCTAAGTCATTGGCCAAAACAGCTATATTCATTCACCAATGAAGCAACACTTATACAGAAGGACATCCCACTGCATCCCCCTTTTCTATCTAAATAAAAAGGAAGTTTTTTCTTTAACATAGTAAAATTACAAATAACAAAACAGTTATCAAGAAAGTTATAGTTATAATAATTATATCTAATTTATATTTTATCATAACTAAGAAAAACTATAACTATATGTCTTCAACTCTATCAAAAACTTCAAAAGACTATATAATATTACCTAAGTAAATAAGAAGTGCATTGTAAGCACCTTCCAAAACTATAGAATTAACAGAGATATCTCACTGCCTGGATAGTCACCCAATGCTCTTCTGTATTGTTGGGCATCCATATTCAGCATACAGACCCATAATATCTGGCAGATTTTTCAGTTAAGCAGGAAGCTTGAAGATCTGTTCTGCCTTGTACTGACAAAATTATTCAGTAGCTTTCTTCAGTCTCCTGCAAAAATGTCTGGAAGTTCCTTAATGAAGCAGGAACCCCAAAGAAGCATTTCATCTTCTTTGGGAAAGATCAGAAGTCATTTTTCTGTGGGTCCTGCATGTCTAGTTTACACAGCATGCAGTCAAGCAGTCTAGAAAAGAGCAGTTTCCTGTCCAAATGACTCATAAACTCCATAAGGAGACTGCAATGGCCATCTTCCTCTTGAAGTAAGTGGTGCTACTAGGCAGCAGACATGTGTTGAGAAGAGTCTAAGTTCTTTGACATCTCACATCATTTTATTGATGTGAAGAGACCACCACAACCATGGCAACTCTTAAATGGAAAACCTTTAATTGAGGGACTCACAGATTCAGAAGTTCAATCCATTATCATAATGACAGGGAGGATGGTGGTTGTAGGCAGATGTGGTGATGGAGGGATATCTGAAAGTCCCATACCTTTCAGGCAACAGGAAGTTGAATGAGACACTAAGAGGTAGGTATCCTGAGCATAGCAAACTTCAAAGCCCACCCCAACAGAGACACACTTCCTCTAACAAGGCCAATCCTTCTCCAAAAATGTGACACCTCCTAATAGTGTCACTACCTATGAGATTATTGGAGCAATTACAAATTACTAAATCAGCCAAGAGTTGTCTAATTGGAAATAATCATTACTCAATAAGAAAAGACTAGTGCCTGAGGCTGTAAACTTGGCCAAATATGCTAGAAAAAGCAAAAGTCCTAGATGTAACCATACTACTTCCTCTTTCGTAAATGAAACAAGTTTCATTTTGAAGCATAGAGAAGCTACTACAGAGATATACAACTGGCCAAAATGTAAAGAATAAGTGACTACAAGGTATCCAGTACAAAAAGGTACACCTACAATATGACTCTTATACCTAAGACTCAAAAAATGTTGAATAGGGAAGAGAAATATTGTAAGAACTAGAGAACATGGATGATTGCTGTCAGGCAGCATCTTCTAGACATGACAGGAATGGATGAAATCTCAAAAATGTGGTTGTCTAAACAAAATCTCTATAATATCACAAGTGACATGCCAATGTAGATGAAGACAATTCCACAAGATCTAATCCCAAGATTGCCAACCCTACACACTCAATGACTGCTGAGGAAAGAAAAATCAATTTTCTTCAGGGACAATTCCCCTGAGGGGTTATCAAAACCCAAACCTGTAACATGAAGAGGCCGGCTTGTTGGGGTTTCTGTCCTGCCCGGTACCCCACAGCCAGCAAGCCCCAAAGA
>LOEQ01004580.1:57695-72449 GCA_001685075.1 Bramus lutescens
AGTGGGAGGAATCAACTTCTTCCTTCCCAGAATTCTCCTGCTCTCATTGCATCATTTCTACTTCCTGTCTGGTTTTCCTGCCTATACTTCCTGCCTGGCCAATCAGCATTTATTCAAAACATGATTGATAGAATATATACAATTCTCCTGCACAAACTCAAGTTGTGATCTCTAAACAAATGTTTATAATAACAACAGAAAATGGAGTCAATAGTGTATATATGCATTTGTAGATGATAGATTAGATACAGAGAGAATAATAATAGGTTTCAAAAGATAATAGACAGTAAAAGATATATAGGTAACAAGTAGTTATAGAAGAAGAGGTTTTGAATTCCAGAGAGATTGTTAACTTGGAGTTATTGGAATGAGATTGAGTCTTATTGATATGCATTGCTCTGCCTTGATACAGGGGGTAAGAACTTGGTCCTGCCTCAACTTGACATGCCATCATTTGATGACTTCCATGGGAGGCCTTACCCTTTCTGAAGAGTAGATGGGGAGTAGGAAGAAGGTGGACAGGAGGAAAGAAGAGGAGAGGAGGGAAAGAAACTGTATATATAAAATAAATTTAAAAATTTAATTAAACAAAAAACACACCATACACGTGAACAAAATTCTCAAAAAGTTTGTGTGTGTGTGTGCGTGTGTGTGTGTGTGTTCCAGGTTGTATGAATGCACAGGATGTACATGCATTAGCCCAAAGAGGAAAGAAAGAGGTGTAGTTCTCCTGAAGCTGAAGTTTTAGGCAGTTGTGTGACATCTAACATGGATGTTGAGAACTCAACCAATATCCTCCTCAAGAACACAAAGTGTTCATAATCAGTGAGGCATCTCTCTAGCCTGTCCAAAATAATTTTTTAACATTTTAAATAAAATATTATTGAATCATTTTCATTCATTGTTGTTTCTTACACAAATTTCTCACGTGCTACAATCACTGCTTGCTACGCTCCTGTCCTCCATAATCATCATTTTTTAATATAATGATGCATGTATATGCATATATAATGATACATGTATATGCATTATTATAGTCATATTAACATGTTAAAAACATTCCTTTTCCAGGTGCATAATTTTAGAACTGACCACCTGTTATTAAATAGTGAATTGGAGAGCTCCTCTATGTGAGAAAACTACTCTTCATGATCTCTGCATCCCTTAGCTGAAGTCTCATAGCTGAAGCTTCTCTGCCACTTACAGGATACACAGTTTCACACTTGAAAATCTGACTCTTATATTTGTTCTACCTTATCTTCTATGATGCGCCCTGAGTTTTATGCACAGGAGTTCCATTGCAGATGTATCCATTGGGGCTGTGCATACCACTGTCAGGTGATCTCTGTACTTGGACCATTGGTAGTTTTGTAATGGTCTCTACTGCATAGAAAAGCTCCCTTGCGAAGTGTTGGGACCAATATTTAAATTGGGGTATAAAGACAAGTATTTACAATGCAGTTAGAAAATTTACTGATTTATAAAGGTAGCTGTAGTCACCTCTCCCCTAAGACCCATGAAATTCTTTCAGGAAGTTGGGTAGTGCCAGGGGCCAGAATGGAGGCAAGAAGCAGAAAAGGGAGAATGGAGTCAGGCATAGTGTTTGAGAGAAACTTGCAGACTGACTGACAGGCAGTCAGGAAGGTTCTTATGCAGAGCTCAGTAAGCAGGAATAGAGTCCTGCTGCTCCAAAGCATAGATCATATCATTTCTCTTCCTGGACATGTGTTTAACATCCTCATGCATATCTTTTGGTCATGATTGGTAAACCATGACAGAACAGTTATTTTTTACAGTAACTTTTTTATATGCCCAATAACCCAACCTCCAAGAATCTGTAGGCATGTGACAGCCTCTTCTCAGAGGGTCAGCTCTTGTACTTAAAAGGATGCTAAACAGAAAGTAAATGTCCTAGCCAGACTTGGCAGATTGCTATGCCCCAAGCAGTTATTACCAACTCTTAATGTCCAGAGTGCCATTGTTAATAGGTCCAATAAAAAAATCCTCAGGCCAAAAATGATGCACTTATTATTCAATTAATGACATAATACAATATTTACCTTGTATAACTTTATAAAATTTATTCATATTTCTAATACAAGCATTCTTTTGCTTTTTGGTCATATGACACAACAGTAGTTCTGTGTAAGTTAACATTTCTGGTAAAGGGAGGTCCCGATACCTCATTCTTTTACCATTTTTCCACAGCTTTTCTGTCCATCAAGGTAAGCCTGTGTAGAACAGAGGAACTCCATCCAATCTAACTTTGTTGCTGTACATGCCACATAACCACTTGAGCATACAGTAGGATTAAACTTGTATTTGTTCTAATTATCTTGTTCCTATTAAGTACAGTGGTAGATGTTCTAAGAACATCACAGAGCCTCATAATGAGATTTCTGGTGTCTTTATATATACCACAAGCTTCAGGATGCAATGAAGATCTTAAGTAGATAAAAGGGTATCTCCCTAAAAGTGGGAGAATTGTTATGTTCAGAATATTCCTGGGGAAGCTTAAAAGCAGTGCTCTTAAGAGTAGGAGTGAATAATATGTAAGAAAATTTCCATAAATCCAATATCTCCAACTTGTGCAAGTATTACAAAAAACAAGAATGCTATACATGCAGAATAAAAAGTAAAGGTAAAAGATATTGGCCATGCAGCTTAACTTTGCTGAATCTTTGCCAAGCAATTGTGCCGGTTTTATGGCATCCATCATTGCCTTTAGGTATGACTGTGCCAGGGTTGGTATCCAGGACCAGGCATGAATTTTCTCCTGTTAAACAGGTCTTAAGTCCAGTTAGACAGCTGTTGGTTTCCACATGATGAGTGCCATTACTGCACATCTGCACATTTAGGGATTTCTGGCCATGCTAATTATTGGGGTTATTCACAGGCTTCACATCAGATAAGTACTACTTTTTCCTTTATTCCCTGATGTGCTTGTACAGCAACTTCTGATTCTTTGAAACCTAGTCCTCTGAGAGGAGGCTTTCATGTCTGGTACAAATCAAATCTTCAGAGTATTATACCTTAACTACATGGTGGCTACAGCCATAATAACTTATCTTCTATACCTGAAAGGCAACAAACAGAAATACCTGTAGCCTGTATTATTTAGAAAAATCTCTTGCATTCCCTAATCAAAAACTCAAAAGAGGATTTCTCATGTCTGATATTAGTATTTTTATTGAGCAGAACATGACTCTGAAGAAATATTTTCAGCCCAAGTGACCTAAATTCATTTAAACTTCATGTGTTTATGAATACACATATATTTACATGTATTATCTGTAGTTTTGGTTAAAAGGAAAACAATATGATTTCTTAGAGCTTTTTCAATATCTTTAGTGTTATTTTTCCTCTTCCTTCCTTGTCTTTCTGTATTGACTTCCTCATCTACCCTATTAAAGACCATCTCAAATTTTCCTTATCTCCCTCTTTTCTGCAGATTTATCATGCCCTCTGTAGCACTTCATACATGGGACCTTTTTGCTTTCCTTTATTAGTTGATATGGTTACATCAGGTTGTATACTCATAGCTGAAGATGCAGATGAAAGAAAATGAGAGAATGTGAGAAGTTTATTCTATGTGTGGTTTGCCTTATTCAATATAGTCTTTTATACTTCAATTAATTTACTTACAAGTTTCATGACTTCAAATTTCTTTATATTCATATATTATTCTATAGCACTTCTAAGTACATTATTATTTTCCACTAATCAGTATAAGGACATTTAAATTGTTTCAGTTTCCTGTCTATTGTGATTAGAGAGGCTATGAACATAGATGAACAGGCAACTGTGGAGTAGGATGTCAAGTTCTTTGGTCAGATGTCAAAAAATAACATGAGTAGATCAAATGATAAACTTCTTTATGAATTCTCTTCACTGATATTCAGAGTGGCTATAACAGTTTGGAAATCCACCAACGGCAGATGAGGTGTCTCCTTCCCATTCTCCCCAGAATTTTTTTGTTTTGTTGATTATTGCAATTCTGAATGGCTTAAGATGAAATCTCATTAGGGGTTTGAGTGTGTGTGTGTGTCTGTCTGTCAGTGTGTGTGCGTGTGTGTGTGTGAGAGAGAGAGAGAGAGAGACAGAGACAGAGACAGAGAGACAGAGAGATGCAGAGAGACAGAGGGGGTGAGGGACAGAGAGAGAGAGGAAGGTAATTGTTTGTTTTAGGGGTTTGTTCACCTGTTTTACTTGTATTACAGTAAGTGATTAGATGATGAGAACTTTAATGAATTCTTTAGAAAATTTTATATTGATCTTTGAAAAATCTCTGTTCATAACCATAATCCATCTTTGAATTGGTCATTTGATTTTCTGGTTCTTTCTTTTCTCATTCTTCTTTTTACTTCTTCATATATTCTGTATATTATCACTCTATTAGATATAAAACAAGAAGCAATTTTCTCCCACTCTGTGCGCTTCCTCTTCATTCAGTTAATTCCTTGACTATACTTAAATATTTTAAACTTTTATGGTCTCACTTGTCAGATGTTGATCTGAATTCTTGGGCAAATGGAATCCTACTCAAGAATTCCTTTCTTATGCACAAATATATTGTAGGGTACTGCGTATGTTTTCTTCTACTAGTTTTAATGTTTCAGGTTTCACACTAAGGCCTTTGATCCATTTAAAATTAGTTTATGTTCAATAAGATACACAAGTGTCTAATGTCATTCTTCTGCACATAGACATCCAATTTCCCAAAATCATATGTGGAAACTTTGTTCTTTTCTACACTGCATACTTTTGGCATAGTCAGCACATATCAGATGGCTGTGGTGTTCACAATTTCAATACATTGGCTTCAAGATTTTTAATTGTTTTAGGATGATTTTGGTGTAGGACTGCCATGTGTAGTCTTTTCTAGGTCATGGTATGTTTACTCCAGTCTTACTCTATGACTTTAATCATGAGAAAATGGTGAATTTTGTCAGTCTCTATCTTCATGTATTGAAATAATCATGTGAATTTTGCTTTTAGGTATAATTATGTACTTAATTGCATTCATTAATTTGGTAATGTTGATGCATTCCCACATTTTCCAAAATACAGAAAGAGTAACCTAAATAAAAAAGATATCACCCAAATTAGTACTGTACTGAGAAGCATCACAAAATATACCATGGCAACTGAATATAGTATAAGAAAATATTTCAATAACCTATAGGTTGTTAAGTTAAAAAATTATACAAGAAATAGTTAAATTTCTAGGTGCTTGCAATGTACCAAAAGCTAAACTAACAATCCACCAAAATTTAAACAGACCAGTAACAAATGAGGAAATTTAAATAGCAATAAAATCCTCCCAACCAAAACACAAGTCCAGGATCAGAAGATGCACAGAAATATACTACCAAATTTCATTAAAGATCTCTGTTGTCTGTGGTTTCTGTCCTGCCCTGTTCTCACAATTGTTAAGTCCCATAAAAATCACAAATAGGTCTACATTAACTATAAACTGATTGGTCCATTAACTCAGGCTTCTTATTAACTCTTATAACTTACATTAGACTTTTATTCTTATCTGTGTTAGCCACATGGCTCAGGACCTTTTTCAGCATCTTGCTTCTTCTGTGTTTGGACAGGACTGCAGAGGAACTTCCCTCTTGCTTGAATTCTCCTGTTCTCATTGACCCACTTCTATTTCCTGTCTGGTTGTCCCGCCTATACTTCCTGCCTATTTACTGGCCAATCAGCATTTATTTAAAACATAATTGACAGAATATAGACAATTGTCCTACACCAGATCTCCAGTCATATACTTCTAAAATTATTCAAAAAAATAGAAGAAGCACTTCAAAACACTCTAACAATGTTGGCATTACCTACTACCAAAAGAAGGTAAGGCCATTAAAAGAAAACAACAGGCCAACAACTTGTTAAATATATATTTTATAATATTCAATAAATACATGCAAAATATATATGAGCAAATATCAAAAATATTAACCACAATGAACAAAACAAGTTTTAAATAAAAATGTAGATAAATAGCATAACCTCTTACCATCATTTCATATCAGTGTCTTATGGAAACAAGAAAATTTTTGAACCAATTAAATTCTTCTAGAATGGTCTTACATAAAGACATTAGGATATGATGGCCAGAATATGTGCTCTATATGATAAATGCTTCAGCCTAAGATAATAGTACTTATTTACAAGATACAATGTGATATTTTATACATGTGAACATTGTATATGAATGGAAACAGGATAATTAGTCCATTTATATCTGAAACATTTTACTTCTTTAGCAAGAATACATTATATTCTTCTGACATTTATGAAAATTATGTCTAACTATATTTATTCAAGTGCAGAACATGCCAGAATTTCTTCTGGCTTATGAGAACAGTACTTCAGTAGGTAGTATAGAGGGAATATCTCTTAAACACTTAAATCTTATTCTATTCTAATTCAGTGGAGGAGTTGACTAGTCCCTTAATTTCCTCTTTACTTTTATGTTGTTGACTAAACATACTCTTCCTAAAGGAGAGTACTAATTCACATTTCAATAAACTGTGAATACTAGTTCCTCATAATTCTACTCACAACAGTATTTCATAACCACTGTTGTTTTTATAAGGACCGTTCTCCCTGGGGTGAAGAAGTACTTTGCTGTGGTAAAACTGAATGTTGTTAAAACATTTCAAGACTTTGAGATTGCTATTTTTTCCTACATAGTAGACACTGGTCCCATGTGAATATTAGTCACTTAAATGAGCAAAGTCCAAATTGCAACATGTTGCAAATATTCAACATACACAAGCTTTTGATAACAAAAAAGAAAAGCAAAACACTTGAGCAAAGCAATTCATGTATGTTAATTTTGTAGAAACAATGCATCAACAGCAGCAAAAATCATATCCATATTACATTACACTCAAGTATAACTCAGTTTGTATTAGCATAGCAATTCATTTTCTAATACCTGTCATTAAAATTGTTGACTATAGTGTTGTGAATTAAACATGTTAATGAATTGCCAGATAGGTATGATATGTGTGTGGCACACTTTATATTTTTCAATACACAACAGTGCTCTATGACATTCTAAAGGAGGAGGGAAAAAGAAGTAGTTAGAAAAATGTCAAGCTTTTATGAGAGAGAATGTCCCAAAGTCTCTTGTCATGGCCCCCAAGACCTCCTTATTCCTTAGACTGTAGATAATGGGTTTGAGCATGGTGGTGAGCATAGTGTAGAAGACAGCCAGAATCTTATCTTCTGTGGGAGAACGGAGACTCCTGGGTCGAAGATAAGTGTAGGCAAACAGTGCATAGTCAAATGTCACCACAGTTAAGTGAGTTGAACATGTGGTGAAGGCCTTTTTCCTTCCCTCTTTTGAGTGCATATGGAAGACAGCAAAAAGGACCCGGCCATAGGAAGCTGTGATGCCAAGAAAAGGAAGTGGAAGAAACAGGCTTGTGCTCACAAACACCATGTACTCATAAACCCAAGTGTCCATGCAGGCCAGGGACAACATGGCTGGGACATCACAAAAGAAATAGTTAATGGACCTAGAATGGCAGTAAGGAATGTGAAAGGCATAGATTGTATGTACTAAAGAGTTAATGGAGCCAAGTGTCCAGGACCCTATAATCATCTTCAGGCACATCGTTTTGCTCATGCGAATGGGATAATGAAGAGGGTGGCAGATGGCAACAAAANCTAAAGAGTTAATGGAGCCAAGTGTCCAGGACCCTATAATCATCTTCAGGCACATCGTTTTGCTCATGCGAATGGGATAATGAAGAGGGTGGCAGATGGCAACAAAATGGTCATAGGCCATGGAAGCCAGGAGCAAGCCCTCGGAACCTGCCATGGTCATAAAGAAAAAGGCTTGAGCTCCACAGCCCAGGGAGGTGATGCTTTTCTGGCCAGAGAGAAAGTTGAATGCCATCTTGGGAACAATGGCAGAGACATCCATCAGGTCCATGATAGAGAGCTGACTGAGGAGAAAGTACATGGGTGTGTGGAGCCTGCAATCCACACAAATGAGGTGGATTGTTGTTGAGTTTCCACATAAGGCCACAGAGAATATGGAATCGATGAGAAGCAAAAGCAATAATCCAACTTGGTTTTGTGGAAACAACCCTAGCAAAATTAAATTACTTGAGCTCCGATTCCATTTCTCCATTAAAATGTATTGCTTTACCTTTCTTGAAAGGGGAACCTGAAAGAAAAATATACTTATCAGATGGACTAAAACAATAGAATAAAGATCTAGCTTGTACTTAATGCTTGCACTGAATTGTTCTTCCTGGAGTACCATCCTTCTGCTCAACTTATTTTGAAATATGAGCTGAATGTTTCTGCTGTCTTGTCTCTGGCCAAGTTCTCGATACAGAGATACCTGTATGATCAATTTAAAATCAAACATGAGTAAGATAGCTCACACATTTTTCTCATAGATAACTCCATGCAAGACCATTACTCCAGATCATCACCTACCTTACAAAGTTAAGAAAGCCTCTATGTTCTGCATCACCTGCTTCCTGGAACTGTTCCCCTCAATGGTCATACTGCAGTCAGATCCCAATGACCTGGTCCTTGGTGCTCTGCCTCTTGAATCCTCTAACAAATCTTTGCCTTTTCTATAAATAACTTTCACTCACAATTCACTGTTCTGTAATGAAAAGGTATTATGTGTGCTCACATCCATACTAATCATAAGATGCTATGTGTGTATACTTACATCCATAATGGATATTTGGTCTTTCTAAATTTTACAGTTATGAACTGAATATATGCAACTACCATGTTTATGGAACAAAGCATAATAAATGTCACATATTACATAGAATGTGTTTTTGTTATATTTTAAAATTGTGAATGATATACAAATATGTCCAAATTGTATGAATGTTGCTTATATGCATTGCTTTTTCTTCTTATGCTGAAATTCTGTTTTGTTTTGTTTTGTTTTTACTCCACTGGCAGGACTAAGAAGCCCTTAAAAACCTATTCATTTGGGAAGAAAATGTGTAGTAACGAATGCTAGACTTTCTACTTACCAATACTTCAAGCATTGTTAAGCTTTTATTCATTTATTTATGTGTACTTATGGAGTATATGCATGCCACAGTACTTGCATGAGAGATAGAATATTATTGGGAGAGACAATTTCATTCCTCTATCCTGAATATTAAACTCAGATCATCAGATTGGAGGCAAGTGTCATCACTTGCTGAGCCTACTCAGCAACCTAAATAGCAAAGTAATGCCTTGTTCTTATTTAATAATTGGCTGTTTCATATGTATTTTAATTGAACTCATTAGACTTACTTATCTGAGGAAAATAAAACAAAAGTATTATTTGTATCTAGAATAAATGAATTAAAACAATAATAAAATTAATAATTGCTTGTTGCATAAATATGTGTATAATTATATATTCCTAAATATATAAATACATAGTCAGCTTATATAATGGTACAGGTATGTGTATGTTCAAAATAATGAACTTTTAGTATTGAATAACAAATTGAATTTGCAAGATAGCATGAAGAATAAATGGTAGAGCCTGGATAAAGGAAATGAAAAAAATGGAACTGGTATAACTATATTATAATCTCAAATATAAAAATACTATCTAAAAAGAATAAAATAAATAATTGTTTCCACCGGGATAATGGTTCCTACTTTTTTATGGCCAGTCCTCTGTGTACAGCTTGCCTCAGTAATAGTGTCTCCTATTGCTGTTCAGTGTCACCTGATTCTTCTCTGCACACTAGCAAGCATTCTAAATCCATAAGTATGATTTATTATCTCTCCAACATACATATTCTTTCTTGTCTCACCTGTTCTCAGTCTGAAAGTCCATTCTTTATAAATTTGTAGCATTATATGTGGGACAAATACTGAAGACAAAACCTCAAAAGGTTACTGGCCTGAGTACTAATGTTGGATAACTATTAATTTTCAACACTAAAATGGTACTTTGCAAAAATGATTCTTATTTAGTAATATATCACTTAGCATTCTATATGTCTGTGATGTGCACAAAACAATGTAAAACAGTTTGTGACAAAAATGCACTTTTATAATTATCTGATAAAGAGATACAACTAGGAATGCATATGCAAGAATGGGGCAGGTTTATAGGACTACTTGGCACACAGTAAACTTGATACCAGAAAAATTCTGTGCTTTATTATCACATTTCAAATATAAATGCTTAGAAACTGATTGATAAACATGAAGTATAAATAAAAAACAAAATCACCAACTTTATTGTATACCTTCAAAACACCTTCAATGTTCCTATTTGCCTACAAGCTCTATTCATTAAGTCATGCAATATCATGTAATCTGTAGCACAAATTAAGAAGGTGATGCTAATAAGAGACAAACAAGCTAAACATATGACCTAATTTTACACAATAAGTCATCATATGAGAAAAATATATACAAGGAAAAAAGAGGCAGATGGACTGGAGCCTGCCACCAAGCCACTATGTGTAGTCTCCATGTAAGCATGTCTCTGTGAAGTCCACTTCTCTAACTGATGAACAAGTGAAAGGCCAGGGAGGGAAAGTCAATGAGGACAGAAACAATGAAAATATTGGTTGTGAAGGGAAGGTGCCAGAACAATTGCATGGGGGGTGGGGGGGAAGACTTGGATTCTGATCCGAGTAAGATGGTATACCAGGGAGAGTGATGTGCTCTTAGGTACATTCCTCACCATATCCAGGATCTTCTTATTCATAAGGGAGCTGTGATGCAGACCACATAGAGAATATTAATTAGATGGAAAAAGAATATCTGGTGAGTGATCTGGATATGAGAAAAGAGCCAGAGGTCCCAAAAAACCGCTGACACATGGACTCATTACAGCAGTGGTCTGCCTACCTGAACATAGGCTTCAGACTGATGATTCACTGACATTTACTCCCTGGAACAGCACTTAGTTACAGCAAGCTCTCATCCTGTGTGCCTGTTAAAATGAAAAGAACATCACTCTTAGAAAGGATAGATTACAATTGCTCATACTGACAGAGCTGATAGCATAATTTTTAAAGATCAGTCTTCTGCATTATAACTTGTAAATAAAAAGGAACTTCATACAGGCACTTTCTTTTACAGCTTTGAACAAATATTTAACTGCAGAGGAAAGAACATTCCATAAGTCCTCTCAGGAGGTGTTTATAATAGCCATCTTTGAACATGGAGTCTGCACTACATTTCACACAATTGTTTGCGATAAAAGGAATGTACATGTATATGCTCTTAGATCATTTCTCTCTGGTTCATAAACATGCTTTGGGAACAGTTACAGCAGAAATTATTTTCCCCCAATGTTTATAAACTGTCACTTTGGCAGGTAATTTTAAGAAACAGCTATTTTTAGGAGGCCAGATACTTGGAACTTAAGGTTTAATATCTAAAACATTGAGTCAGAGCTAACGATCTCTACGTTGATAACCAGGCAATTTCAGTATTTGGTGTGGGCTTAATTTAATACAAAGTCATGGAAAGGATTGCATTTTGATTATGTTTTAACTTTATATCTTCCAGTGGCTGCAAGGCAGATGTAATGTTAGTGTGTCCCTTGATCATTCCAAAAGCCATGAAAAACAGAGAGTTATTTAAAGCTCTGTCATGGAGATTCGTATTATATAGGAGAGCTACAATTTCAGCAAGCTAGACTACTTTTTCCAAAGTCACAAGTGTGTAATCACTACAGGGATGCACAGTCAGCAAGAAATATACAGAGCACATGATCAAACAGGTAATTGAACATCTAAGTTGCTTCTTAATCTTAAAACTCTATGGTGACTCTGGAGAACATGTACCTCAAAGAGTAGTCTGTATGCTGAATATATTAGGTCCTGCAGAAGTGTCCATATCTTTCCTCTATTCAACATCTTAGCCTTTCAGAAAAGTCAAGACCAGAAAAACTCAGTCTCTTAATTATGGTCACAACCTTCAAAAATAGTACATTGTAGAGTTTAAGTATGTTTACAACAATTCTCTTACTTAGAAGTTTAAAGTAACATGGAAATCATACGTCTAGAATCTCTCCTAGTTATTCTAACCCAAACCAAATATGTTTGATAATGTTTTCTGGATGTAGTTTATCCAATTATCTTATACTTGTGCTTGAATTTGTGGGAAAATGTACCTTTACAATATAAAGCAGTTTCCTGCAAACAGTCTCTGTGCATTTTGAGAAGTCTTCACCTTCCCTGTTTGTTCAAATCCCCTGTCAAGTACCCCACAAGATCATCTCACTGTGTAACAAACTCAACTGAAGGATGAAAATCTGATTCTTATACAAGAGCCCCTTCTTCCACCACAATACAGGAAAGAAACTTTTGAGAATTATCTATTAGTCATATATTCTTGATAAAACCAAGAGAAGATCATTAATTCTCCTGAAATTCAAGCTCATTGCTCAGATGAAGCATCATTTCTTACTAATTATTTTTCAATGAAACACAAGAGACATTTTAGATTCATTTCCCGCAAACTATATTACTGAAAATCAGAATGACAATGCTGTCTTTTATAACCATAACCTTGCATCACCAAGACTCAGATGTTTCTCTCTTTCCTCTAATTGATCCCTTGTCTCTAAATCTACAGAGACAAAACCTTGGCCATTTCTCTTGACTTGGCTGCTCTGAGGTAGTTCAGTTCTAAACTTAGAGAGATAAATATGTGACAATTGCCACTCCTTCAATCACAAAATGCCTGAAAATAATCTAACGAGGGTAACTGAATTGTTTCAGAAATGGAATTACAAAATATAGACTGAATTATTCCAGAATATGGCTTGAAACTTGTGAAGGATGTTAGTCAGTATGTACTAATAAACCTCATTTATAAAATCTGGGCTCCAGAGGGGTACACATATACTGAGACATTGACCTAGGCAGAAATTCTACTTTGGTTACAGGTTGATGCAGAGGTTTTGTGGTAAAGTGAATATTGAGAGTCAGAGTCATCCAGGATGACAGACCCACCACTGATTAGAAAAACAAATTGATCAAACTTCAAAGCATGAAAAATTGTGATCTAACCTTAAAATTTTCTACAATTTGAGGGATGTTCCAGGAGCAAGCAGGGATACATGTGGCATGCTACATGTATGTGGAGTGTCTATACAGAAGCAGCAAGACTTTTTTCTTTTTGTTTTTTAATGTTTTTTTAATTTATTTTACATACCATTCACAATTTCTCCTCTGTCCTCTCTTCTGTTCCTTTCTACCACCTCCCATCTACCCCATCCACTCCTCTTCCATTCAGAAAGGGTCAGGCCTCCCATGGGAGTCAATATAGTATTGCATATCAAGTTGAAGCAGGATCAAGCACCTCTCCCTGCATCAAGACTGGGCAAGGCATCCCAGCATGGAGATCAAGTTCCAAAATAAAAAAGTTTCATGTGCCAGGCATAGGTCCTGATCCCACTGTTACCAGCCCCACCAACAGACCAAGCTACAAAACTGATACCCACATACAGTCCCATACAAGCACCCTGTCAGTTCAGAGTCCATGAGCTTATAAGGAGCTCAGGTCAGCTCCTTCTTTGGGATCCCCATCATGATCTTGACCCATACGGCTTATACAGTATCTCATCCCTCTCTCGAGTTGGACTCCCAGAACTAAGCCCAGTGCTTGGCAGTGGAACTCTGTGTCTGATTTCCATCATTTACAAGATGAAGTCTCTCTGATGACAATTAGGTAGTCACCAATCTGATTACACAAAGAGGCCAGTTGAGGCACACTCTTCACTTTTAGCTGGGTTCTTCTTTGTGGATTCCTGGAAATTTCCCTAGCATCAAGTTTCTCCCTAACTTCATAATGGCACCTTCTATCAAAATATATATGTGTGTGTGTGTGTGTGTATATATATATATATCTTTCATTGGTCCCTACTCCATCCCTCCCTCAAGTCAACCATCTCATTCCCTCATGTTTTCATCCCCTATCCCTTCCCCTCTATGGCTCCTTGCCCACAGTTTACCCAGAATATCACATCTATTTCCCTTTCCCAGAGTGATCCATGTGTTCCTCTTAGGGTTCTCCTTGCTACCTAGTTTGTCTGAAACTGTGGATAGTAATCTGGTTAACATCTAGTAGCTACTTATGAGTAAGCACATACCATGTTTGTCTTTCTGGGTCTGAGTTACCTCACTCAATGCAAATTTCATGCTGTCATTGTTTTTACAGCAGAGTAATACTCCATTGTGTAAGAAAGGAGGTGGAAATTTTTAATGAATAAATAAATTTTTAAAAAAGAAGAAAATAATGTTAACTGAGTAATCAGTAAGTACAAGCAGGAAAATTCCAAAAAAAAAAGTGAGAAATGGCAGAAACATCTGACTGCCTGGACAGTCACACAAAGATCCTCTGCTGCATTGGGGCATCCATCCTCAGGTTAAAAGCCTAGACTATTCAACAAATTTTTCTATGAAGCAGTTCAGTCCAACCCTGTCCTGACAAGATTTGGCAGTCACTTTCTTTTGTGTCTTGTCCTTCCAGTTTGGACAGCATACCATCAGCAATCAAGGCAAGAGCACTTTCTCACCCAATGGTTTTCTTTTGCCGCAAGGAAAGTAAATTCCATGTGGAGTTTCTTCTATGCCCATGATCTTCATGAAGTAGATTGGTGCTGCCAGAAGCAGACTGGTGTAGGCAAGTCTTCTTTTTGTGTGTTGCTTTCATTGGTTGAATATCATGAGCAAGGAAGTCAGGACCGCAAGGGGCGCACTCACCCACTGAGACGAT